>CAJPIZ010001418.1:3242-16782 GCA_905368565.1 Medioppia subpectinata | reverse complement strand
TGCTCGCGATTGCCGTCAAAACCAAACGATATATCGACCAAAAGATTGACCGAATATTTATTCAAACCTTTTTAAACATTTATCATCTTTTTATGACTTGTTTGCAAATAATGGTAACAATTGGTCTGATTTTTGCCACTCTTTCTGCCAAAGCGTTAAAGAAATTATTTTATTAAATCTCAAGAATCTCTTTCTTTTTGGTCTCACTTTAATGTCTTTTAAACATATTTTGTGACATATTTTAATAAAACACGAAAATAACTCAATTTTGACCAAAGATTCAAATTAATTGATTCTATGAATGATAAAAAGACGTGTATTTGTCGTTTCAAAACTTATTATCAAATGACAAATCAATTATGTTTGCAAACGGATGTTCATTATTTAATTACTTTTTAAATGCTTTATTCAATCTTTTATTCACTAATTCATTAAAAAATAAAGTTAAGGACAAAGTCTTCCTACAGTTGTTTACTTATCGCTGATTTTATTTTTGCAATTTTAATATTTCTAACATTGAATGACATAACATGTTATCGTATATAAAAGTAAAATGTTTAATTTTAACTCAAACTGTTGAGCAAAATAAGAAATTTCCACAAATTACCAGAAATTTCTAACAAATTTCTTGGGAAAATGATTTTATATTTCTACTATTCATGTATTTATAACTTGTAATCCTTTTTAACTGATTTCTCGATTCACTACATTTAATATTATATGTAAATAAATATTTAGTTAATTATTTCAAATAAAGTTTATTTCATAAATATTTTGTAACAAATATATAATAAAACAAAATATAATTTATTTTCAAATAGAGTTTAATGTATAATATATACAATAATACAATATATTGTCGTTAACATTGATTTGCATAACCAAAAAGTTATCATTTGTGCAAAAATCGCATTTAAATTACAATTTAAAGTTTTATACCAAAAAAGAGATTTTCAATTATTTGTATTTTAATTAACATTCCGATAATTATTTAATAATATTAGTTAATAGTTAACATGTGCTGAATGTTAAACACAAAATAGAAATATAGTTTTGTTTATTATTTAATTCATTTATAATTTTGTCAAAAAGCATCACTTTTTGCCATTCATTCATAAAATGAATTTATCGTTTGAAAAGTGCAAACTCTTATGGCTTTTGAGTTTCATTTACTCAATAACTGCTGAATCGCTTCTTTCTCATCCATTCTTCATCTCTTCTATGAAAATATAAAATCAAATATTTAGATATTATTTAAGTTTTTGCAAATAGAAAATGCATTATTTATATTAGTGTCGGATTTACTATTTAATGGATATAAAATAGATGTGTTTAAATTCAAACATTCATTTATTTCAATCGACCCGTAAATCAATGGAGAGCTCAGTTTTGCAACACTTGAGGCCAAATACACAGCTCTCCCACACTTTCACTCTCTATTCAATTGCTTTTTCACACTTTTAGGACATTGTATGGCAAACATGACAATAGAGTCGACAATGGCTTCTCATTCTTCCACTTTTTTGTATTCACAATAAATCTTTAATTCATTTCCAGAACATTATTATTATTATTATTCCGTATTTTCAAAATACACAAACATTTATTTGAAATTTAAATATATTTTTACACAAATATAATATCCATTTCAACTGTTCTCTATGCGGGATATTAGCGGTTATTGTTTGCTTTAGCGACAGTACATTATATTGTGTCCACTCGTCAACAATCAAAATGTTTTCAATCCTTTGAAAATGGATTTTCTAAACAAAAATATTAATAGTTTTTGTGAATTCCTGTAAAACTACATTCATTTGGCAAATTAAAAAAAAAAATTTACTGAATATACTGTTAAACATATTGAACATGTAATATGTTTAACATAAAAATAAATTATTATAAATTTACTATAAAAACTAAGCGCTAAACAAATTTCATTTTCTAGAAATAACTTATTATTAGATAAAAATTCAAATTTTGTGTAAATTCTATCCCAAAATACAGTGCAACCAATTTAGTGCACAAATTGTCAACAAATTTGCGTTAATTTTGGTTCATTAAGATTCGCCTGTTATGTGAATTCTCACACATTCTTCTCTAGAATTGCATTTCGCTATAAATATCGTTTAGTGCCCAAAATATTCACATGTTGGTAAAATTTTATTAAATATTTGTTCATTTTTTATCATATGCACTAAATTTATATTGTTTGTAAATCTAAATCTTTATATGATTTTAAAAATCACTACAACTAGCTTTGTAGGTATTTGTTTAGTACCAAATAATGCACAATATCCAGAACATTAATACATGTTCTTTATTGCATATTTTATTAAGTTTATTCATTATCAATGTTAATAATCAATAAAGTTAAAAGAGATTTACAATTATAATGGATCCACACATACAACGAGTTAATTGACACAAAGTTTGTGTCACAAACGTATCCTTTATATAATTATTAAAAAATTTTAAATCTCTAAAAATTCCCCAAAAACACAGAATTGCAAAAGTTTTGCTATTGAAGTAAATGTAAACAATATTATGAACAAAGGGCTCAAATATTTATTGTCTTATATTTTTGCTGATGTTTAGAGATTTTTTTGATCAGCCTTTTTAAAATATGTATTCAGAATATTATTATTATTATTGATTTTATTGAATACATATAATAACAAGTGTAATGTCTTTCTATTTATGATATAATAAGAAATCATTTCCTTTTATTTGCTAAAAGAGCATATAATGAAAGAAATGTGACTTCAGTTCAGTCCTATAATTAAGAGAACCACTAATAGTATTAAATTTCTTTTTCACTCAATCGTCAAAATCCATGGTTTTCTTTACGATTCCCAACAAAATCGATGTATTTTTCCCAACAAATGTTACGCTCAGGGCTTCAAAATACATTCAAATCTCAAATCTAGTCAATAATTGAAAATTTATAATATATAACAAGGTTTTCAGGCAATTCTCAACCCATTCATGACTTAACCACAATTCATGGCAATTTCAGAATCTAATAATGTAAATGTTCAAGAATTACCAATTAGCAATTACTCCACTTCTGTCTACTTCCACTTATAAGACACTATTATCCCATAATTGTGGTCATATTATTGGATTAATTTTTGCTAAAATAATTATTTCAATGTTTTCTATTGAAATGTGAGTTCAATTAAAAACATAATTAAATTAATTTGTGTAAAAAATCATTTATTCCGTAACGTTAAAATCAATGCAAATCAAATCAATCGTTTATTACTGTATTTCCATTACAAGAGAAGCAAATTATATCTTTCAACGATTGATGTGCAAAATAATAATATTTTTCTTAAATGAATGCACTTTTAATGGTTTGTTGAGACGCCTATTCTGTTATCCCTTCACTAATCTATCGATTTAAACCATATATCAAAAAAGGTATTCATTTGAACTCAATATATGGCAATTCATTCTTCTATTGGAATCATATTTTCTGTATAAATAATTCGAAGACAAATAATTCATAAATATTTTGTAAGAAACGCTATTTTCTTTTTTATTGCAAGCATTTGTGTGAAAATAAACTAAAAATTCAGTTCAGTTATGTATTCACACATTGACTATATTTTCTGTCCATAAAATATAAAAACAATTTCCGTTAACACTAGTTGTATATCACATCAAAGGAAATACAACACAATAGCAAAGATTGTTCGCTTAGGTCTCACAATGTTTAGATATCATACATTTGTGTTGATTTTTTAAAATATCCAAAAGTATTTACAGAATATTATTTTTTAAAAATATTTAATAAAATCTATTTTATTCAAAATTCAGTTCTTTCTTATTAAGCATTTATTTTCAAGTTTTATTACTCCGCAAATAAAAAGAGTTGCTTTGCATCTCTCTCTCTCTCTCTCTCTCTCTCTCTCTCTCTCTCTTTCATATAAAATATATTAAATTTTTATGAATATAAATCTTATTCACAATATAGACAGTAATATACATTTCATTTTTGATATTTATGTGAAAATTTCTTAAAATCAAGATTAAATTCAGAAAATGTTGCAAACCTTTTGGTATTTGTCTTATTTATGCGGAGAATGTGTTTAAACAGTGTATTCACTATCAGTTACTTAATGTATATTAATGTTTAACACAATTTAAATATTGTTTATTTGTTATTATACTGAATATAAGTTTGCAAACAAAACAGAGAGAAAAATATTCATTTTATGATTAAATATAAACCATACAATCGCTATACGATTTACAGTCATATTGTTCTGCATTTTCGCGTATATTTTCTCACTTTATTTCTTAATAAACAAAATAAAAGTAAATATTATTTTTCTCACTCATCTCTCGCTGTCTCTCATCTGAGTTGAAATGACTTTTTTAACGTCTTTTTCGCTTTATTTATATTTTTCTTATTAACGTATCATAACTTTGAGAGCAATTGCTTTGCTCTATAAAAATATTGCAATTCTCGTCCATAAATGCATTTCTTCGTCAAATGCTTTTACGTCTGGATTTGAGTATTTAATCGATCGAAACAATCGCATACAATGTTAACACAATTTGCTATAAATATGTCTCCAAATTAACTGCAACTTAGAAATCGTCAAAATTTATTAAAACAAAAGTTTTGATTGAAAAAGAAATAAAAATATATTTATATTTCTGATTGAAAGTGTAAATCGAGAATAACTCCTATTTGTAGCTCTGATTCGTGTCATTGAATCTCTTGCTCTTCAGACCATAAAATAAATATGAAATGCAAACCAAATATAGAGACCATATATTTATATTAATAATATTTCCATTTATATTGTGTTCACTTTTTGTGACGATATTCTCTTGTATTAAACAATAAATTGTGTTTTATATTGATTTATATGTTGTGTTTATTTGTTTTGTTATGATATCTACTTTAAACATACGTTATGTATAGAAAATCAATTAAATACTCGTTTTGTAAATATTTTAATAAAACAAATCAAAATAATCACTGTTTTCGATGTACTGATCATTAATCCGAATGATTATCCATTTTAATCAAATTAGTGTAGTTTTTTTGTCAATGAATACAAGGTATTGCTACAAATACACTAACCTAATGGTTATGCAATCATTATTGTATAATATTTCTAAAATGAATGTTTACATAGAATTTCACTCAAACTCAGTGTACAATCAAATGAATGCTAATCTCTATAATTGTCATTCTTGTCATTCATCACAGACTTTAATACTGTATGAAAACAGAAACCAATTTTGCATTATTTTATATCAATGGCTGTTTTCTAATAACGGTATTATTAGTTGTTTAAACCGATATTTTCATTGTACTAATTTTCATCAAAACTATAATACTATGAAAATATTGAAATAATTTTTTGCTTATCATTCGGGGATCAAAAAATCATTATTTGCAATACAGTGTACTTTTAATGAAAACAGTTATTGCGTGAAAACAACTTTACAGATAAATTTAACGCTAAAAGTGTATAATAAATGTATGTTTTGTTTTAATGCGAATTTAATTTGTTGTCATAATTAAATAAAGTGTGAAAATATGTTAATAAGGAAAATGTGAGTTTTGTTTTCATTTAGCGATCAATAAAGTAAATCTTCGTTTTATTCGTTATTTTAATAAATTTATGGAAATATTATGGAAAGTAAAAGTTTTTGTGTGAATGAGTTTATTCAGTGAAATGTGGGTCACAATTGATTATTGCCTCTCATTGTTGTCACACATGAATACTTTGCGTTTAAATAACAGTCAAAAACTATCTTTTATTCGCATAAAGAATAAAACGGGAAAACGGTTTGCATTTTCTTATCTGTAAAATAGGAGTCTATTGTCTTTGAGACCGAAACTGCAACTATTATTATGGCGAAGATTAGGGCCAATAAAATAGCTGTCAAACCATTCCTCTTAATCCTAAAGCCATTCTTTATCCCAAAGTTGTTTCGAAACAAATTCTTGAATTCATTCCAAAGCATAAAAAGCGAAACAATTATTCAAATCATTTTCGACTCGTTTTTGTCTCAAAAATTCAAATACAACACAATTTTTAGCAAATAATTTAAATAATTTAGAAATGAATGAATGTTTCTTAAAATATATTTTTAGGGAAAATGAGTAAAATGTCAAAACAAAAAGACGTTTTGAACGCAATAAATATGACATAAAATGATTACAATATTTCAAATTCATATTTAAACACAAATAAGTAATCGTAAATAAACTTACATTTTTCCATTTGGAAGCCCCTCTTAAGCGCAGAAATCAATTGTATTTTGGCACTGATTTTCAAATTAAATGATTTACATTTGTTTGCCATTCAGACAAGTCTTTGAAAATAAAATATCATGTTTTTTGTATCAATTTTTCGCCATATTTTGTGTCGTTTTTATGAATAATTGTGTGAAAACTGTCTTTTAATTAAGGATTAGATTTGAAGTGTTATATGTGTTGAACGAACTCCGGATTGAGAAACGAGAAGTTGGAGAACTCTGTTTGGTCCAAATTCATCATGAACAGTTTGTCGGTTGGCGTCAGATCTGTCTTCTCAGATGTGAACTGTTTGTCGAAATTAGAGACATCTTTTCGGTGTTTGATTTTGGGTTTGAACGGCGGCTGAACCTCTCGATTGCCGATCTTTTCCCAATCGATGCGCCGAAAGAAGGGATGCGTCCGAACGTTGGGCTCTCCCGTCTCGCCGCAGCCCAACCTCTTCTGCGGATTCTTCGTGAGAAAGCCTTTGCAAACTTCTTTGGCCTCTTTTGACAGCGCTTTGGGATAACTGACGTTATGGTCGGTAATGGAGGCAAAGAGTTCCTCTTCGTCTTCGCCATCGAAGGGCGGCTGTCCGACGAGCATCTCATACAAGAGCACTCCGAACGCCCACCAGTCGACCTACATTTCACACAATTAATACATAGTATGTTATGTTGTGTTTGCAAAGAGTGTTACAAATAATAAATTCGTCTAAAAATAGATTCATTTAAACAACAATTCGCTGAATTCCTAACAATTGTTATCGCATTTCAACGTTTAGTCAATCAGTCGTGAAAACGGTTGCGATTTTCTCCGAGTCTTAATTATAGGTCTAAAGTAATGCCAATTATGAGTAGAAAAAAGACACAAAATCTGTCGCTCATTAGTCCTCATAATTGTCTTTTCAAATATCATTCAAATATTAATTACACAATAAATGCTTTTTACAACAAATCGCTATTTAGTCTCAAATGTTTGCTTCAAAACGGGATTCAAATTTCAATTCTCTGTTTCTCTATATTTCCAAATAATTCTCAAAAATAGCATTAAATTTATGGTCAAATTATAACCAATTATGAGATTTAAATAATGAATTGGAGAAAATATCGACGATTTTGGAGCTTTGGTTGCATTTGTCGATTGCATTATTGGCTTCTCGTGTTATATCATTATCGGCTAATAAAGCATTTCTTTCATTCAATTTGTTTCGATTAACAAATCATTATTTATTCATTCGTAAGAAAAGCTATTCATTACTTAATAGTACACTAATGTGTGGCAACTCTTCGAGAGTCTTATCATTACAAAGAACTGATAAATAATCGAAATGTAATTTGCGGTCAATTGCGAGACAAAACTATTTTCGCTGACGAATACACATGTTTTATGAATATAATCGTCGCTTACATTCATTTGTATGGAAAATATTTGTATTTTTTATTCTTCTTTTATTTGGCACTTGAATTGTAAATATTTAGACTTTTTTCGCTCAAATTCTTTGAGTTATAAATACAATAAATGAAGAATTTTGTGAATTTTCCTTTCATTTTACGAAATTTATTCTCGTGTATAAAAAAGAGTGAATTCAAGCGGAAAGGCATGAATAGAGGCATTGAATAAATCAATAAAATCTATAATTACATTATGTTTGTTTAAATGATACAAAATATTTCACATGTTATCATTTCGTTGACATTTAAAACGAATTTTAATATAAAGTCAATTAAAAATCCATAATTTAGTAAAAATAAATCAATTTTAAAGAGAAAACTGTTTATAATAAAAATGTAAACAATTTTTACTTAACATTTAAAGCAAACAATTTATGCAATTTCTGTAACAAATATTTAGATTCAATTTTCTCTACAAATTGAGAGTATTGTTTGCAATAAGTATTACAGTATTAGGAAATGTCTTTTTTAATGATTTTGTAAAAGTTTCTTTTATAATTAATTCTCATTTTCTTAATTTATATATTTGTTCACTAATTAAATGTAAGAATTTGAACGAAAAAGCAAAATGAAAACTCATTTATTAGCGTTTCGTTAGACATCCATAAATAAGATTGGATTTAAAACTAATTTCCATTTAATAAAGAGATTAATAATTGAACACGTTTTCAGAGAAATGGTTGTAAAATATATATTTGGAGAGGAATTTAGACGAACATTACATGTTATGGCATTGGATTAACGTTTTTTATTTTGATAAATAATCTTTTTAAACAAAATAAATTGTATTCAAAGTTGTGTTTGTTTTATAAGAATTACTTTGAATTAATGGCTTAAAGCATTGGAGACAGCCTTTTATCGATTTCTAACATTATTCCTATAAATCTCTTCTAACTTATTGAAGACTTAAGATAATAGACAAGAATTCAACTGTTTTTTAAGAGAGACTTATGTTTTATTGAAGAAGAGGCAAAACCTGTAACCACTAAATGAACTTAATTTGACAAAAAGACTTCATTTTCCAATACTAATGTCCATATAATCTACAAATCTTTGCGTTTATTTCACAAATTAATGTTTTGCCAGTTTTTTAATTCTTGAGTTAAAACTTTTGTTTCAAATACTTTTGTGATATAAAAAATTCAAATAAATTTAATTAATTTTCTGGCTTTCAATTCGCCTTTTGTTGCGTAAAAACACATTAAATGAATTGAAAAGTTAGACATTGAAGGAGTGAAAGGATTTTCGCAGAATTTTCATTAAAGAATAACATTATAAACAGTTATATATTATTATGGGTTTTGATGTCAATAAAAATTAGTGTTTTAGTGAATTAAATTTCACTCAAAATAATTGCGCAATTTTTAATCCGTTGAATAATTGCGAGCTTTTATGCAAATTAGGGCTCAATTTTGACATAATTTGAATCATGAAAATGTGTGACAAACCGATTTGCCGTAGGGCTGGTACAGAATGATTTCCGGCGCGATGTAGTCGGGAGTTCCGCAAAATGTTTTGGTCGTTTTGTCGCCGAATATACTCTCCTTACACATCCCGAAGTCGGCGATCTTGATGTGTCCGTCCGCGTCCAACAGCACGTTGTCTAACTTGAGGTCTCGATAGACGATTCCTCGCGAGTGAAGGTAGAAGAGGCCGATCGCGATCTCCGCCGAGTAGAACACAGCGATTGGTTCCTTGAATTTGCCGCATTGTTGGATCTGAAACATGAGATCTCCGCCGTTGACGTACTCCATAACAAAGTACAGTCTATCCATGGTTTGGAAGCACGAGTGCAACTGCACGAGAAACGGCGGCTTCTCTGCCAACGCCAGCACTCGCTTCTCAATCATCGCGCACTCGACGTCGTCGTCTTGAATGATGATATCCTTCTTCAGGATCTTCACGGCGTAGAGTTCGTCGGTTCCCTTCCTCTCCGCGAGCATCACTTTCCCGAAGCTTCCCTTTCCTAAGACCATAATGTAGTTGAAATCCGACGCTCGGATCACATCGTGTTTCCCCATATTGTGCGGTATATCCGACGTGTGTTGCGGAACGTCTGTCGGCGACTTACAGCCGGCTCTCATCGGCGCCAAAGACATGACAGACTTGAGTCGCGAGTTCTGCTGCTCGTTGAGGTCTTCGCCGGCCGCCGGCACCGGAACGTTGTAGTACTCGCCCTCTTCTTGTGTCAACAGTTTGAACCAACCGTTGGCCTCCTTTTTGATGATCTCAGAGATGCCGAAGGAAAGCGCGCCCATGAAGTCGTTGCGAGAGGTGCGGTCCCAGTCCCACATCTCGATCAGCAGTCGTCGGTCTTTGTCGTCGGGCTTCAGGTCAAAGGTCAGCGTTTCTCCCCATTCGGGGTTCAAATTGGCTTTAATTGTTCGCGTCTTGCGTTTCACACTCTCTCCGCTGTCGGGAATGAGTTTGCATTTGACGTAAGGATCGCTTAATCCGTTTGGATCCATAGGAATGAGATTCTTTGCCTGTTTTACTTCGCAGAACAGTTTATTCACATTTGAGTAGACCTTCAACTCTATTCTTCCTCTGCGTTCCGTGTGATCACATCCGCACAGATTCGGCACCTGAAAAGAGACGGTCACTACTGGCGGTCAACGCGTGGCCGTGTTTTGCATACCGAGTCCTGACACTTCTTGTGGACATTCATATCGCACGCCCGACACCGATAGCCCTGATGTATGAGTCCGTAGAGAAGAGATCCGCAGTGATCGCAAAATGTGGGCGAAGTATAGGTGTGGACAATGAAGTGGTGTTTGGTCCGGGCGTCGTCTGAATCCACCCCTTTGTCCACTCCCGGGCACTTGAAGGCCACAAACTCGTGGCATCGTTTGTGCACCACATATGAACACACCTGAAGTGACAATTGTTTCAATTCGCAAATTGTTGCCAAATATTTATGCAAAAAGAGTTTATTCTTTAATTGAATCGTTTTTTGTTTGCTTTAGTTAATTATCTCTTAACGAAAACTAATTAAACGCGAAATTAATTATTCAAATGTTTAAACAAGAATTTTTGCAAAGAAATGAACGAAAATCTAAATATTTATAAATAATAAAAGAATTAAAATATCGATTGAAGAAAGCGTTTGCTTTTGGTATTGAATGAAACGAATAGTAAGGGAGTGAAGCATCTGGCGGTCAAATCAGGTTTTTGGATAATAAAACGGATCTTTCGGTGAATTGAATGCTTAGTTCTTATATAGAAATCGTTTTTTGTATTCATTTATTTGATTCAGTCTTTATGTTTGCGAACAACAAATTGCGAGCAACTCTTGTGTCCGACTCTTATCACTGATAGTATTGACACAAAAGGATAAATAAATTGTAAATTAAGATCAAGAATGCGTTCGTCTTATTGTTGTTCAGTAATTGAATTCCACTTTTTGTTAAACCCTATAATCACAACAAATTCAGACATTCATTGAATTTGGATTAAAAGCTTTCGCTTAAATAAGTTTGTTATCGAAATGTACTCTTAATCTGATTTAAGCGAAACTCATTCATAAATGATTCAAAACATGTCTCATAAATATCTATCTCAACATTGAATTAACATTTTTACAGATTTCTTAATATTTAATTCAATCATTGGTTTACAAACAAAATATAATTCAATCGTAAATTCAATTAATATTTATAGAAATGTCTTTTTGAGGAAATATACGTTTAACGCCTATTTGTGTGCCTTTTCGACAGGTAATCAATGAACGAATAATTTATAGATTTTGTGAACAAAAATAGTGATATCTTATTGAATAAACACTTGGTTTCAAAATAATTACAACAAAAATTGATTCAATTCAATGTCATCTCATTTAAGGAGAGGTTTACGTCACAAATCAGTTATTAAAATAGTATAATTTATTTCAATTATATTCACTGTCATTCTCTTCTCATATTGTATTTCAGTTTTGAGTTATTTTTAAAGAATAAAACATTTTTATTAAATTAGAAACCATTTTAATATTTAATAAATAATAACTTGATAAATTACAATTTGTTCACTTCAAATGGTATCAATTCCGCACACATTTAAATGCAAATAATATATTGCTTGCAATAACATTAAATTGGATTTTAATCCTCACAGATATCATCGAAATTAATCTTTGATTAAAACTGTTTAAACGTTTTCGTAATTGTGTTTCATTTTTGCCATTTTAAATAATTGGTTTTAATAATGAAAAGCTATTCAATTGCTTAAGACTTGAATCCGATTATAATTTTATAAAATTTACAACATTTATTATCTCTGAATTTAAATGAGTTTTTATTCATTTATCAACATTTAAATCTCGATTTCTTGTTTTTATTAGAATTTAATGCAATTCTTTGACATATTTAGTACAGAAATGCGTGAAAATATATATTTATAAAAATCAATATTAATGTTGAGAATATGAGAATATTTTCACTTTTATATGTAATTGAATTCAAATTCATGTGTATTTGGATGAGAAATACCCCAAAGGAAGAGCAATAAAAAGCCATTTCTGTATAATTTGCACAAAATTACTTTCAATGAAATAGATTTAATTATTTTGCAAAAGTTTTAAATAAATATTTTCGTTAATTAAAACAATATTCATATCAATTGTAATTTAATTGAAATGATTTCGATTCTCATGAAAGCGATATTTTGGGAATCATTTGAGAGAAAAAGAAACCTTTATTTAAGAGTTGAAGAGAAAACGGTTGACAAACAAATCATTGTCTGCTTTGAGCCCATTATCTGATATATAATTTTGATGTCAAATGTCGTCTCTTATGTCCAAAACTAGTGCTAATATCGATTGAGTGTTAATACACAACACATTTACAGCGATTATATAAAACTCGAGTGAATTGTTATTACTATGGCTCACAAGTCGTCTCTTTGACATCAAAAGAGCTCTTTTTGGCAAATACTGAAACCAATATTCAAAACTACGATCACATGACTGAACATTATTTTGCAAATGCAATTCCTATTAATTTGCTGTCGATTCTGTGTTTCAACAGATGTTTTGTCTACATTTCTCTCTGACACCAAACGGCTCTCTATTATTCATTATCTAAATTGCAATCAAATAATAGTAATAATGAAAGTGCGATAAAAATAACGCTTTTTCACTCGTTTTTCGTGTTTTAACAACACTTGGAAATAAAAGTGTGTTCATTGGGAATGAATGCAAGATTGTTGTGCACGACATTACCTGACACTGGAATCCTTGTTTCCCGAAACCCCAGATGAAGTCCTTGCAATGGGAGCAGAAAGTGGGCTGTTTGAAGAATCGTGGTAAGAATTTGTGATTCTGTACAGTGAACACGTTCTTCTTCTTGAGCGCCCCCTTCCGCGCCCGAACCAGTCCTTTGCCGGCCCTCACGATGTCGTTGATGGAAGTGGAGGGCGACGTCCGGTCGCCCAACGAGTTGTCCGACGAGAAGTACAGCAGATTCTCCTCTTTCTCTTCGGCCATCGCTCGCCGTCTCTTTCGCCTCAACTCTCGTGAACTTTGGTTTTGTCCGAAAACCACATTTCAATTCTTAATTAACGGATGTTTTGTTTGAAAACCGATTCTTTTAGCGTTTATTTTCTCCGCATTTTTGCTCTCATATTATCTCCGAATCAAAACAACAAATAAACGTAACGACGACTCGATGTGTGCCATATATAAGACGAATGAACGGCCAAAACACTTCTTCGTCTATCTTTCTCTCACTGTTCCTCTCAATCACCACATGCTCTGTTCATCTCTTCCTCAATACGCATGTTGTCTCTCTCTCTCTCTCTCTCTCTCTCTCTCTCTCTCTCTCTC
>CAJPIZ010001417.1:0-16784 GCA_905368565.1 Medioppia subpectinata | reverse complement strand
AGATTTATCGAGATTTCAATTATTGGCCAAAAAATGTCAACAATTTATACATTATTTACAAAATGTTAAACAAATCACAACTCAATTGGACTTTAAATACAATCAAGAAATCAATGCTTTATTACAACCAAAGGGTTGTTATGTTGTGTCAACTCATCTCTCATTTGATGGCAATTCAAAGCGTAAGACAATTGTTGTTATCGTTTAGTAATTAATTGTATTTTATGTCTAATCAATAGATTTGAGTAAAAGATCCAAAAGAAGTGATGAATTGAATGACGAAGAAGTGGTCGACAATAGAGAAGACAATACAAGTAATGAACGATTGATCGGAAGACTGAGCGTCGAAGACCAGGAATCAGAGAACGGGTCAGACGTTGGCGTCGATTGCGATATCGGCAACGATGTGAGCGATGGATCAGTTGACGAGAATGAGGGCCAAGAAGTCTTAAACCTAAACGACTTTTTAGACAACAAATCCATTAAAACGTCAACTCTTAAGCGTAAACGCAAAACAATAGCTAAAACTGAAGTCATGGAAATCACTGACCAATCAGAGGACGACATGAGCAGAGAACAGACCATCACAGCCGAGGCTTTGACGAGCCGAGAGATGGCCGCCGCCGGAGTGGTGAAGGCCTGGAACCGATCTAAAGGCGAAGCGTTTGTATGCGATTGGTTTGATTGCGGCCGCAGTTATAGCAATCAGAGTTATCTTAAAGAACACCAACGCCTGACTCATAGGCCCGACGCCGACGGACAATACAATTGCCGAATGATTATCTGCTCATTCAAGACGCCGTCGGCCGAGGATATGGCCGATCACTGGTCAGAGCATAAGGCGCACCGACTCTGGGCTGACAGTCAGATACAGCCGGACGGGAAGATGCCCTGCGGTCAACTCGATTGCGTCTACCTGTCACCCAAGTACTCGGCCCTAATCCAGCACCAGCTACGGGTCCACCCAGACGTGTATCCCTACTGGCCGTGGATGGAGTGCGAGCGCCCTGACTGTCAGTACCGAACCAAAGCCCAGCGAGACATCAAACGCCACGCCGACAGTCACAGACAGGGGGACATTGAGCCAAAGAAACGTGTCCACGTCTACCCGACCCCTAAGCCCATCGTAACCATTGACCATCGGTTTGGGCTGAAACGCAAGCTTACGGCTTCCAAAGGCCCGGACGGACGCTACCGTTGCCCGTGGGAGGGCTGTGACAAGAGTTGGGCCGTACGCAGGGGTTTGACAATTCATTGGCGCCGCAACCACACGCCCGACGCCGTAGAGACTATGGCTGACTGGTTGGTCTGTCCTCTGCCTCTCTGTACGTTCCGCGCCGTATCGATTCCGGCGTTGACCGATCACACGGACACACATACGGCGCACCGGAAAGCGGCTGACGATCGACGAGAATTGATGGGCAAATATCAATGCGATTACCGCGAGTGCGCCCAACAGTTTGTCGATTACGGGCGTCTACTTCGGCATCAGCTCCACAAACACCCCGAAGCGCACACCGAGTGGCCGTGGTTTGAGTGCCCGCACACGGACTGCGAGTATATGACCAAAATTAGAAGCCTATTGCGGGGCCACAGAAGCCTTCATAAGAGGTCGAAGAAAGCCAAAGAGGTTTTGCCGATGACACCCGACGGCCAGTTTATATGCGATTTTGTCGGTTGCGGTAAACGGTTCTCACGACGCGACCAATTGATCCGACATAAATGCGTTCACCGGTTAACCGCTTCGGTGTGCGGTGTGGACGGCTGTGCGGCAACGTTCAAAAATCCGAGACAATTACGTACCCATCGGTGGCGTCAGCATAACAAAGGGGCGCAACACTGCGGACACCCCGGCTGTGACTACAGGTCTGGCAGTCTGTATACCCTAAAGAAACACCGGTTGACACATACGGGCGATAAGCCTTTTGAATGCGAATTGGATGACTGCTCCCAAGCGTTTCGATTGGAGAAAATGCTGACCGACCACCAGAAACGTGTCCATTGGCAGCACTTCCCGGACTTACCGTGGATTCAATGCACGCATATCGGCTGTGAGTGGCGCACAAAACTCCAAACCGACTTTACAACACACGCAAAGTCTCACACAAAGCCATACAAGTGCTCGCAATGCGACAAATGTTTCTCTGTTTCCGAAGACTTGAGACGCCATCGCATCCGTCACGACGACTCCCTGAAGATCCCCTGCCATTGGCCGGGATGTGACAAGAAGTTCGTCCGATTGGCTGAAATGAAGCGCCATCTGAACGCCCACAGCGGAGAGCGGGTCTATCGGTGTCAATGGCCCGGATGTGACAAACAGTATGTCAACGAGTATTCACTCAGTTCTCACCAAAAGACCACTCATAACAAGACTACTGGTGCAGCGGCGGAGACAACAGTCCTTCGCTGCCATTGGCCTGAATGTGATTATAAGACCAAAAACGCCGGATGTCTGACGAATCACTTGAACAAACATCAGGGCATTGCTAACTACCAGTGCATTAGACTTAAAGTGAAAGCTTAATGAAAATCTGGAGTTGTATTGGATTTGTAATGTGTAAATCGGAACCGCTTTCTAGCGTTAATTTAATAATTTAATTGTAGTTTTTATTGATTTATAATACTTATAATCTGTATTAAAATGCATAAATAAATGTGCATAATTACATTAAATTTAATGTAAACTAAGTATTGATTGAATTAAATATAATTATTTTGAAATCAAATTAATAGCATTAAAAGCTTGCTTTACTTTTTCTGCATAACATTTTGTATGACATTGTATTGATTGTCTGCCAAACGATTGTCACGTGTTTTGTGTTTACATTTTCATCCAATTATGAAATTATTGAATAGTTTTTTGTATTTATTTGTGATTTAAATACAATTTAATTGTGTTTTAAACATATGTTTTGAAACATGAAAATGAGTGAAGTTTTTGAGGATTTAACGCAATTAACGCGAAATGAGTTGTATTTATGTGTAAATGAATTGAAACGAGAAATCAATTGTTTGTCAACAGATTTATCGAGATTTCAATTATTGGCCAAAAAATGTCAACNTGTCAACAGATTTATCGAGATTTCAATTATTGGCCAAAAAATGTCAACAATTTATACATTATTTACAAAATGTTAAACAAATCACAACTCAATTGGACTTTAAATACAATCAAGAAATCAATGCTTTATTACAAACAAAGAGTTGTTATGTTTTGTCAACTCATCTCTCATTTGATGGCAATTCAAAGCGTAAGACAATTGTTGTTATCGTTTAGTAATTAATTGTATTTTATGTCTAATCAATAGATTTGAGTAAAAGATCCAAAAGAAGGGATCAATTGAACGACAAAGAAGTGGTCGACAATAGAGAAGACAATAGATGTAATAAAAGATCCAGAGGTCGAATTAGCGCTGAAGACAAAGCACTAGACAACGAATCAGATGTTGGCGTCGATTGCGATGTCGACAGCGATTCAAACGATGGATCAGTTGACGAGAATGAGGGCCAAGAAGTGCTAAGACTAAGCGACAAACCGAATGAGTCAACACATGTTAACGAAAATGGCGACAAAAACTCAGGAAGAATAGAATTTAAGTCAACTCTTAAGCAAAAACTTAAGACATTGTTTGAAAATGAAGTCAAGGATAGCAGAGAACAGGCCATTGCAAGCGAGCCCTCGAGTCGAGACATGGCTGCGGCCCAAGTGGTCAAAGCCAGGAACCGATTCATTAATAGACCGTTTGTATGCGATTGGTTTGATTGCGGCCGCAGTTATAGCAGACAGACTCATCTTAAAGAACACCAACGCCTGACCCATAGGCCCGACGCCGACGGACAATACAATTGCCGACTGAAGACCTGCTCATTCAGGACACTGTCGGCCGAGAATATGGCCGATCACTCGGCACACCATAAGGAACACCGACTCTGGGCTGACAGTCAGATACAGCCGGACGGGAAGATACCCTGCGGTCAACCCGATTGCGTCCAACTATCGCCCACATACTCGGATCTAATCGTACATCAGCTGCGAACCCATCCAGACGTGTATCCCTACTGGCCGTGGTTGGAGTGTTCCCGCACTGGCTGTCAGTATAGGACCAAATGCTGTCGAAACAACAAATCCCACGCCGACAGCCATAAAGAGGGCGAAATTGAGCCTAAAAAAGCGCCCGCAATGCGAACCGTAACCATAGATCATCGCTTTGAGACCAAACGCAAACTCACGGCTCGTAAAGGCCCGGACGGCCGCTACCGGTGCCCGTGGGAGGGCTGTGACAAGAGTTGGACGTTTCGCAAGAGTATGACAGTTCACTGGCGCCGTTACCACACGCCCGATGCCATGAATGCCACGTTCGCCTGTCCTCTGCCTCTCTGTACGTTCCGCGCCGTATCGATGCCGGCGTTGACCGATCACACGGACACACACACCGCGCACCGGAAAGCGGCCGACGCTCGTCGGCAATCAGTCGGCAAATATCAATGCGATTACCGCGAGTGCGCCCAACAGTTTGTCGATTACGGACGTCTACTTCGGCATCAGCTCGACCGACACCCCGAAGCGCACACCGAGTGGCCGTGGTTTGAGTGCTCGCACACCGACTGCCAGTATATGACCAAAATTAAAAGCCTATTACAGCGACACTTGCAGTTTCATAAGAAGCCCAAGAAAGTGTCGACGAAATACCCGATGACACCCGACGGCCAGTTTATATGCGATTTTGTCGGTTGCGGTAAACGATTCCCACGACGCGACCAATTGACGCGACATAAACTCGGCCACCGGTGTATCCCTACGGTGTGCGGTGTCGACGGCTGTACGGCAACGATCAACAACCCGAGGAACTTACGTATTCATCGGTGGCATAAGCATAATAAAAAGCCCCACCCGTGCGGACACCCCGGCTGTGATTACAGCACAGGCAGTCTGTTTCGCATTAATAGGCATCGGTTGACACATACGGGCGAAAAGCCGTTTCGGTGCCAAATGGATGGCTGCGGCCAAGCGTTCGGTTTGAACAAGTTTCTGACGGATCACCAGAAACGTGTCCATTGGCAGCACTTCCCGGACTTGCCGTGGATTGAGTGCCCGCACGCCGGCTGTCAGTACCGCACGAAAATGGTTACCGATGTCAGAATACACGCCCGCACCCATACAAAGCCATACAAGTGCTCGCAATGCGATAAGTCTTTTGCCAATTCCGATGACTTGACGCGCCATCGCATCCGTCACGACGACTCCCTGAAGATCCCCTGCCATTGGCCGGGATGTGACAAGAAGTTCGTCCGATTGTCCGAAATGAAGCGCCATTTGAACGCCCACAGCGGGGAACGGGTCTATCGGTGTCTATGGCCCGGATGTGACAAACAGTATCTCAACGAGTATTCACTTAGTTATCACCAAAAGTCCACTCATAACAAGACTACAGCTTTGCCGAAGGAAACAGTCCTTCGCTGTCATTGGCCTGAATGTGACTATAAGACCAAAAACGCCGGATGTCTAACAAATCACTTGAACAAACATCAGGGCATCGCTGACTACGAGTGCACTAGACTTAAAGTGAAAGCTTAATATAAATGTGGAGTTGTATTTGTAACTATAGATTGGAACTCCGTTTTTATTATTAACTTAATTAATTTAATTATAGCTTTTATTTATTTATAAGGATTATAACGTAATCTGTCTTAAAATATATACATGTAAATACCTGTGCCTATACAATATACTATGAGTCATAGTCTATGACAATAGGCACATGAACAATTATTTGTTTTTATACCATTAATTTTAATGTAAATATTGAATTGATTTAATTAAAATAAAATTATTTTCTGATTAATTAAAAGTTTACTTTATTTTTTTGGTCTATTTTTCTGCTCAACGTTTTGTATGTATTGATTGTCTGCCAAACAATTGTCACGTAATTTGGGTTTTTGTTTTGCATTCAGTTATGAATTCAATGATTGAATAGTTTTTGCATTTATTTAATTGCAATTAAATTTAATTGTGTTTTAAAAACATATGTTTTTTGATGCAAAATGAGTGAAGAGTTTGTGATTTTATCGCAATTAACGCGAAATGAGTTGTATTTATGTGTAAATGAATTGAAACGAGAAATCAATTTATTGTCAACAGATTTATCGAGATTTCAATTATTGGCCAAAAAATGTCAACAATTTATACATTATTTACAAAATGTTAAACAAATCACAACTCAATTGGACTTTAAATACAATCAAGAAATCAATGCTTTATTGCAAACAAAGAGTTGTTATGTTTTGTCAAATCATCTCTCATTTGATGGCAATTCAAAGCGTAAGACAATTGTTGTTATCGTTTAGTAATTAATTGTATTTTATGTCTAATCAATAGATTTGAGTAAAAGATCCAAAAGAGGGGATCAGTTGAATGGCGAAGAAGTGGTCGACAATAGAGAAGACAACACAAGATATGAAGACATAGTCACACAAACACAAGATCTCAATAATAAACATTTTAGTGTTGAAAATAATGAATCAGACAATGGATCAGATGATGGCGTCGATTGCAATGTCGACAACGACTCGAGCGATGGATCAGTTGACGAAAACGAGGGCCAAAGAGCGCTAAAACTGAACGACTTCTTAGGTATAAATCCAATGCAAACAACAGATGTGAACACAAATGGAGAGCAAATAGACTTAAATCTTAAGCAAAAAATGAAAACATTGTTCAAAACTGAAGTAATGGCCAAACAGGCGATTAATGGTCTCAATCGGTCGGCAACTGGTGGCAGTCCATCGGGCAATAGCGCGGCCGCACCGGTGGTCACGACCTCGAAAGGGATGTTCGCTTGCGGTTGGCCTGACTGTGACTTTACCAGTTGTCGCATCAGTAGAGTGGAGGAACACAAACGTCGTGTCCATACGCCCGACACCGACGGACAATACAATTGTAAAATAAAGACGTGTCCCTTCCGGACACCAGACGCTGACGCTATGGCCGACCACTGGTCCGCCCATAAGACTCACCGCCTGTTGAGCGACAGTCGCGTCCGACCGGACGGTATGTATCCGTGCGGTGAACCCAATTGCGATCTCTCAGCGACAACATATCAATATTTGGTGAGACATCAGCTCCGAATGCATCCGGACGCCTATCCGTACTGTCCATGGATTGAGTGCCCGCACACTGGCTGTCAGTATAGGACGAAATCGCTGGACGACCAGAAACGGCACGAAAACGGTCACAAACAGGATCTGATTCAGCCGCGAAAACGAGTGCGCGTATACCCGACCCCTAAGCCGATAGTCCCTCTGGACCATCGGTTCGGCGACAACCGTAAGCTTGTCTTTCGTAAGGGACCCGATGGCCGGTACGCGTGTCCGTGGGTTGGATGCACTATGAGTTGGATTGAACGCATAGGTTTGATCAATCACTGGCGCCGACTTCACACACCAGATCCTATGGACAGCGCGTTTGCCTGTCCGCAGCCGTTGTGCACATTTCGCGCCGTATCGATGCACGCGTTGGGCGAACACACGGACACACATATCGCTCATCGGAAAGCGGCCGACGATCGCCGGCAATCAGTTGGCAGATATGAGTGCGATTACGTCGGTTGCGGGAAGCAGTTTATAGTTTACGACCAATTGTTGCGGCATCAGCTCCACCGACACCCCGATGCGCACACCGAGTGGCCGTGGTTTGAGTGCCCGCACACCGACTGCGAGTTTATGACCAAAATTAAGAGAGACTTAAAGGCGCACTCAATACGGCATAAGAAACCGAGACCAGAGAAACCTGTCTTTGAGATGACACCCGACGGCCAGTATATCTGCGATTTTATTGGCTGTGAGAAGCGCTTCAACTCACGCGTGTTATGCCGTACCCATAAACTAAAAGTACATCGAGTGGAGCACTCGGTGTGCGGTATAAATGGCTGTACGACAACGTTTAACACTCGGGACAAACGATATAAACACCAGTGGCGTATGCATAACCAACGGCCCCACCACTGTGGACATCCCGGTTGCAAATTTAGTACTGGCAGTGCGTTTAGCCTAAAGCAACACCTGTCGACACATACGGGCGAAAAGCCTTTTCGGTGCGAATTGGATGATTGCGGCCAAGCGTTCCGATTGGAGATGGCGCTGACCGAACACCAGAAACGTGTCCATTGGCAGCACTTCCCGGACTTACCGTGGATTCAGTGTTCGCATACAGGCTGTGAGTGGCGCACGAAGATTCCACATGATCTTACAATACACACAAAGTCTCACACAAAGCCATACAAGTGCTCGCAATGCGACAAATGCTTTGGCGAATCCCAAGCCTTGAGGAATCATCGCGTCCGTCACGACGACTCCCTGAAGATCCCCTGCCATTGGCCGGGATGTGACAAGAGGTTCGTCCGATACCCTGAAATGAAGCGCCATCTGAACGCCCACAGCGGGGAACGGGTGTATCGGTGTGTATGGCCCGGATGTGACAAACAGTATCTCAACGAGTATTCACTTAGTTATCACCAAAAGTCCACTCATAACAAGACTACCGGTGCAGCGGCGGAGAGAACAGTCTATCGCTGCCATTGGCCTGAATGTGATTATAAAACCAAAACCGCCGGATGTCTAACAAATCACTTGAACAAACATCAGGGCATCGCTGACTACCAGTGCACTAGACTTAAAGTGAAAGCTTAATATAAATGTGGAGTTGTATTGGATTTGTAATTATAGATTGTAAACTCGTTTCTATTATTAACTTAATTAATTTAATTATGGCTTTTATTTATTTATAAGGATTATAACGTAATCTGTCTTAAAATATATACATGTAAATACCTGTGCCTATACAATATGCTGTGACAATAGGCACATGAACAATTATTAGTTTTTATACCATTAATTTTAATGTAAATAATGAATTGATTTAATTGAAATAAAATTATTTTCCGATTAATTAAATTTTATTAATTAAAAGTTAACTTTACTTTTTTGATCTGTTTTTCTGCATAACGTTTTGTATGTATTGATTGTCTGCCAAACGATTGTCACGTGTTTTGTGTTTACATTTTCATCCAATTATGAAATTATTGAATAGTTTTTTGGTATTTATTTGTGATTTAAATACAATTTAATTGTGTTTTAAACATATGTTTTGAAACATGAAAATGAGTGAAGTTTTTGAGGATTTAACGCAATTAACGCAAAATGAGTTGTATTTATGTGTAAATGAATTGAAACGTGAAATCAATTGTTTGTCAACAGATTTATCGAGATTTCAATTATTGGCCAAAAAATGTCAACAATTTATACATTATTTACAAAATGTTAAACAAATCACAACTCAATTGGACTTTAAATACAATCAAGAAATCAATGCTTTATTGCAAACAAAGAGTTGTTATGTTTTGTCAACTCATCTCTCATTTGATGGCAATTCAAAGCGTAAGACAATTGTTGTTATCGTTTAGTAATTAATTGTATTTTATGTCTAATTATTAGATTTGAGTAAAAGATCCAAAAGAAGGGATCAATTGAATGGTGAAGAAGTGGTCGACAATACAGAAGACAATAGACGTAATAAAAGATCCAAAAGAAGTGATGAATTGAATGGCGAAGAACTGGTGTCTCATAGAGAAGACAAAACAAGTAATGAACGATTGATCGAAAGACTGAGCGTCAAAGACAATGAATCAGACAATGGATCAGATGATGGCGTCGATTGCAATGTCGACAACGACTCGAGCGATGGATCAGTTGACGAAAATGAGGGCCAAAGAGCGCTCAAACTGAACGACTTTTTAGGTATAAATCCAATGCAAACAACAGATGTGAACACAAATGGAAATGAAATAGACTTGAAGTTAAATCTTAAGCAAAAACTTCAAACATTGTTCAGAACTGAAGTAATGGCCAAACAGGCGATTAATGGTCTCAATCGGTCGGCAACGGGTGACAGTCCATCGGGCGATAGCGCGGCCGCACCGGTGGCCACGTCCTCGAAGGGGTTGTTTGCTTGCGGTTGGCCTGACTGTGACTTTACCAGCAATCGCATCAAGAAAGTGGAGGAACACAAACTTCGTGTCCATACGCCCGACGCCGACGGACAATACAATTGTAAAATCAAGACGTGTCCCTTCCGGACACCAGACGCTGACGCTATGGCCGACCACTGGTCCGCCCATAGGGCTCATCGCCTGTTGTGCGAGAGTCGCGTCCGACCGGACGGTATGTTTCCGTGCGGTGAACCAAATTGCGATTTCTTAGGCAAAGAATTTCGCGCTGTAGTCACACATCAGCTCCGAATGCATCCGAACGCCTATTTGTACTGTCCATGGATTGAGTGCCCGCACACTGGCTGTCAGTATAGGACGAAATTGCAGGAAGACTACAAACGGCACGAAAACGCTCACAAACAGGACCTGATTCAGCCTCGCAAACGAGTGCGCGTATATCTGGCCCCTAAGCCGACGGTAACTTTGGACCATCGGTTCGGCGACAACCGTAAGCTTGTCTTTCGTAAGGGTCGCGACGGCCGGTACGCGTGTCCGTGGATTGGCTGCACCATGAGTTGGATTGAGCGCAAGGGTTTGCTTAATCACTGGCGCCGACATCACACACCAGATCCAATGGACAACGCGTTTGCCTGTCCGCAGCCGTTATGCACTTTTCGCGCCGTATCGATGCACGCGTTGGGCGAACACACGGACACACATATCGCTCATCGGAAAGCGGCCGACGCTCGCCGGCAATCAGTTGGCAAATATGAGTGCGATTACGTCGGTTGCGGTAAACAGTTTATAGTTTACGACCAATTGTTGAGGCATCAGCTCCACCGACACCCCGAAGTGCATACCGAGTGGCCGTGGTTTGAGTGCCCGCACACCGACTGCGAGTATATGACCAAAATTAGGAGCCTATTGCGGGCGCACAGAAAAGGTCATAAGAAACGGAAACCAAAGAAACCTGGCCTCGAGAGGACACCCGACGGCCAGTATATCTGCGATTTTATTGGCTGTGAGAAGCGCTTCAAATCAATCTCGTTATGCAATGGTCACAAACGGAGAGTACATCGAGTGGAGCACTCGGTGTGCGGTATAAATGCCTGTACGGCAACGTTCAACACTCGGGACAAACTATCTAAACACAAGTGGCGTATGCATAATCAACGGCCCCACCAGTGCGGACATCCCGGTTGCCACTTCAGCACTGGCAGTTTGCATACCCTAAAGAAACACCGGTTGACACATACGGCCGATAAGCCTTTTCGGTGTGAATTGGATGACTGCGGCCAAGCGTTCCGATTGGAGAAAATGCTGACCGACCACCAGAAACGTGTCCATTGGCAGCACTTCCCGCACTTGCCGTGGTTTCAATGCTCGCATACAGGCTGTGAGTGGCGCACAAAGATTCCACACGATCTTACAGTACACACAAAGTCTCACACAAAGCCATACAAGTGCTCGCAATGCGACAAATGCTTTGGCAATTCCGATGACTTGAGGCGCCATCGCATCCGTCACGACGACTCCCTGAAGATCCCCTGCCATTGGCCGGGATGTGACAAGAAGTTCGTCCGATTGCCTGAAATGAAGCGCCATCTGAACGCCCACAGCGGGGAACGGGTGTATCGGTGTCTATGGCCCGGATGTGACAAACATTATCTCAACGAGTATTCACTCAGTTATCACGAGAAGACCACTCATAACAAGACTACCGGTGCAGCGGAGAAGACAACAGTCCATCGCTGCCATTGGCCTGAATGTGATTATAAAACCAAAAACACCGGATGTCTAACGAATCACTTGAACAAACATCAGGGCATCGCTGACTACCACTCCACTAGAATTAAACCCAAAACCTAACAGAAATCGAGGGCTATTTTTTGAATTGGTAATTATTGGTTGAAATGTTTTATAATTATTTAACAATATTATATAACAATAGGCACATGAACAATTATTAGTGTTTATACCATTAATTTTAATGTAAATAATGAATTGATTTAATTGAAATAAAATTATGTTCTGATTAATTAAATTTTATTAATTAAAAGTTTACTTAACTTTTTTGGTTCATTTTTCTGCTCAACGTTTTGTATGTATTGATTGTCTGCCAAACGATTGTCACGTGTTTTGTGTTTACATTTTTATCCAATTATGAAATTATTGAATAGTTTTTTGGGATTTATTTGTGATTTAAATACAATTTAATTGTGTTTTAAACATATGTTTAGAGATATAAAAATGAGTGAAGTTTTTGAGGATTTAACACATTTAACGCGAAATGAGTTGTATTTATGTGTAAATGAATTGAAACGAGAAATCAATTGTTTGTCAACAGATTTATCGAGATTTCAATTATTGGCCAAAAAATGTCAACAATTTATACATTATTTACAAAATGTTAAACAAATCACAACTCAATTGGACTTTAAATACAATCAAGAAATCAATGCTTTATTACAAACAAAGAGTTGTTATGTTTTGTCAACTCATCTCTCATTTGATGGCAATTCAAAGCGTAAGACAATTGTTGTTATCGTTTAGTAATTAATTGTATTTTATGTCTAATTATTAGATTTGAGTAAAAGATCCAAAAGAGGGGATCAGTTGAATGGCGAAGAAGTGGTCAATAATAGAGAAGACAACAGAAGTTACGAAAACACACAAGAACTCAATAATAAACATTTAAGTGTTGAAAATAATGAATCAGATGATGGCGTCGATTGCAATGTCGACAACGATTCGAGCGATGGATCAGTTGACGAAAACGAAGGCCAAAGAGCGCTCAAACTGAACGACTTCTTAGGTATAAATCCAATGCAAACAACAGATGTGAACACAAATGGAGAGGAAATAGACCTAAAGTTAAATCTGAAGCAAAAACTGCAAACATTGTTCAAAACTGAAGTAATCGCTAAACAGGCGACGAATGGTCTCAATCTGTCGGCAATGGGTGACAGTTCATCGGGCGATACCGCGGTGGCACCGGTGCCCACGACCTCGATAGGGATGTTCGCTTGCGGTTGGCCTGACTGTGACTTTACCAGCAATCGCATCAAGAGAGTGAAAGCCCACAAACTTCGTTTTCATACCCCCGACGCCGACGGACAATACAATTGTAAAACAAAGACGTGTCCCTTCCGGACACCAGACGCTGACGCTATGGCCGACCACTGGTCCGCCCATAAAACTCACCGTTTGCTGTGCGAGAGTCGCATCCGACCGGACGGTATGTATCCGTGCGGTCAACCGAATTGCGATTTCTTAACCAACGCATATCGCGCTTTGGTCACACATCAGCTCCGAGTGCATCCGGAAGCCTATCCGCACTGTCCATGGATTGAGTGCCCGCACACTGACTGTCAGTATAGGACGAAAAGGCTGGGCGACCACAAACGGCACGAAAATGGTCACAAACAGGACCTGATTCGGCCGCGAAAACGAGTGCCCGTATATCCGACCCCTAAGCCCACGGTAACTCTGGACCATCGGTTTGGCGACAACCGTAAGCTCGTCTTTCGCAAGGGTCGCGACGGCCGGTACGCGTGTCCGTGGGTTGGATGCACTATGAGTTGGAATGAGCGCATGGGTTTGACCACTCACTGGCGCCGACATCACACACCAGATCCTACGGACAGCACGTTTGCCTGTCCGCAGCCATTGTGCACTTTTCGCGCCGTATCGATGCACGCGTTGGGCGAACACACGGACACACATATCGCTCATCGGAAAGCGGCTGACGCTCGCCGACAATCAGTTGGCAGATATCAATGCGATTACGTCGGCTGCGGTAAACAGTTCATAGTTTACGACCAATTGTTGCGGCATCAGCTCCACCGACACCCCGAAGTGCACACCGAGTGGCCGTGGTTTGAGTGCCCGCACAACGACTGCGAGTATATGACCAAAATTAAGAGACTCTTACAGTCGCACTCAAAACTGCATAAGAAACCGAGACCAGAGAAACCTGTCTTAGAGATGACACCCGACGGCCAGTATATCTGCGATTTTATTGGCTGTGAGAAGCGTTACAAATCACGCGTATTATGCAATGACCACAAACGAAGAATACATAGATTGGAGCACTCGGTGTGCGGTATAAATGGCTGTACGGCAACGTTCAACACACGTAACCAGCGAACTATCCACAAGTGGCGTATGCATAACGAACGGGCCCACCAGTGCGGACATCCCGGTTGCCACTTCAGCACTGGCAGTCCGTTTACCATAAAGAACCATCGGTTGACACATACGGGCGATAAGCCGTTTCTGTGCGAATTGGATGACTGCGGCCAAGCGTTCCGATTGGAGAAAATGCTGACCGATCACCAGAAACGTGTCCATTGGCAGCACTTCCCGGACTTACCGTGGATTCAATGCTCGCATATCGGCTGTGAGTGGCGCACAAAGATTTCACACGACCTTACAATACACACAAAGTCTCACACAAAGCCATACAAGTGCTCGCAATGTGAGAAGTCTTTTGGCAATTCCGATGACTTGAGGCGCCATCGCATCCGTCACGACGACTCCCTGAAGATCCCCTGCCATTGGCCGGGATGTGACAAGAAGTTCGTCCGATTGGCTGAAATGAAGCGCCATCTGAATGCCCACAGCGGGGAACGGGTCTATCGGTGTCTATGGCCCGGATGTGACAAACAATATCTCAACGAGTATTCACTCAGTTATCACGAGAAGACCACTCATAACAAGACTACAGCTTTGCCGAAGGAAACAGTCCATCGCTGCCATTGGCCTGAATGTGATTATAAGACCAAAAACGCCGGATGTCTAACGAATCACTTGAACAAACATCAGGGCATCGCTGACTACCACTCCACTAGAATCAAACCCAAAACCTAACAGAAATCGAGGGTTGTTTTTTGAACCGGTAATTATTGGTTGAAATGTTTCTATAATTGTTTTATTTATTTAATAACTTTTAATATCTATTGAGAAGATTTGTTTTCAGAAATAAAGTAATAAAAATAGGTTTTGTTTACAAAAACAATACATTAGGCTTTGTTTTATCAGCTCTCTCTCTCTCTCTCTCTCTCTCTCTCCCTCTCTCTCCCTATCTATTACAAAAAGACACACTCTTTATAATGAACTAATAATATAAGAATTCACACGTAATAAATCATAACATAATTATTATTAACATTGCATTCAATTAGCATTAATAAGTGAAAGACATTTGGCATATAAAATACTTTTGATGAAAAAATTTGTACAAAAAAGGAAATACAATATAAAAAACAATAAAATATGAGAGAAAACACTCCATTCATTAAAATACATGACAAAACCCGGCAATAAATATCATACAACTCGATATTACATAATGGTAAAAATATTTTGTTACACAATACATATGAATTAAATCCTAATAACCACGTGATCGTATTGGGGTGGGTGTTCGTATGGGGGCGGTGGGGGATCTGACGAGCGCTTCCTGCCCCGCCTCCCATATAACTCGGATCGCGTTGACTGACCACTAGTGCGGCGGTCGTTGAGATGGTTGGCCGCGGTCTCAAACTTGGCCCTAACCATCAAACACATGGTGTAGAGAAATGTGACGACAGTGAGTATGATATTCAACGCGGTGACCGCCCACACGATGCCCACCAGTTTGATATGAGTGGCCACAAACAGGCTGTATATGGCGTTAAACGTGGTGAATATACACAGCGTAAAGCTGAACAGAAAGCTGTGCCGCAACGAGTTAAACAAACCCGTGCACCCGAATACCATACCCAACACTCCCAGTGTATATACAGTGACCGCTGTGTCCATCTGAACGGTAGGGGGAGAGTCAGCGTAATTAGTTTACATAGTTTAATAGCAAGTGGTGTGTTGTTTACATACGTGTAACTCAGCATTGTTTGTACCGATAGAGGCGCGGACCTCATCGGCTACGGCCACAACCATACCGGACACTACCAGTACGCACAGGGATGTGACACATAGTGTCCAGCAGACAATAGTCCGGATCAGTTTCTGTGAGTTCATTTTGCTTACACTATATTAGCGGTTCCAGTGATTCGCTTGTTCTTCACTCAATCAATGGTAAGTAAAAACACTTTTTCTTTTTATACAATTTATTAATAAATTTACTTTCGTTTAAAATTCTGTACATTTTATACCGATATATACAACAGTTTTATGGCTTGTGTTTTGTTTTATTGTTATTTTCTCTGTATTTATAATAAATATATTTACGTAAAGTCCGTATCTCTAGACGGAAATCAGATTTCAATTTCTAATAATTACCAGAAATAACAAAATAAAATGATTGCAAATAGTATTGCGAAATATATTTATGACATTAAAAAGTAATTAAGTTTTTAACTCTTATAATATATTATGAGTTTTAACGACTATTCTGTGCTCTTATCGTATGGTTATTGACATCAAACTCGTTGTGATGTTTGTATTTCAATCCAAGTATTCAGTGGTAAACACGACATAAGCTTTCATTGTCTGATTCTATGGAAAATATATAAACTTTAAGATTACGTATACAATAAAAAAACAAAAAACAAATCACATGTTTTAATATTTTCTTTTCGATAACAGGTATGAGAGAGAATGTATTAAAAATATTTTTCCACAATTCACAACTATATGTGAAAACTCTTTGGTTATTGAAATCAATTGTTTGTCAACAGATTTATCGAGATTTCAATTATTGGCCAAAAAATGTCAACAATTTATACATTATTTACAAAATGTTAAACAAATCACAACTCAATTGGACTTTAAATACAATCAAGAAATCAATGCTTTATT
>CAJPIZ010001416.1:0-16791 GCA_905368565.1 Medioppia subpectinata | reverse complement strand
TTATAAAAGGTCGACTTCAGAACCAGTTTTCCCCATAAACATAATGTTAATATAATTGACAATTTCTCGTAGATGGCTGAACTAATCTTAATCAAATTTTGCTATAATGTACTTTCACATTTCCTCTACCAAATAGCATACCCGCCCCTTCAGACCCCCCTTTCAACTGGGTAAAAACTATGGCATTTCGAAATGACCCAAAAATTTCTATGTTTTAGTCACATGATGAGAATAATTTTTTGTCAGAAAAAACTAGATATGTGGACCATCATTTTCCAGTTTACAGAATTGATTTAGCTCGTTCCGTTCGGGAGATATAACGATTCTTGAGAGGACAAGTTTTTTTGAACGACTTGATAATAATAATTTATTACTGTAGAATTAATACCATAAGAACAATGAGTTAACATTATAAAGAGTCAACTTTTTAGTTAACATGAACTTTACATTTGTATATTTTTAAATTACACTAAAGTTAGCTTATAATTTGAGTAAAATAACGTGATTTATAAGCACTGATTATAAAAAGATAATAATAAGTTTTTGTGAGATAACTTGAGATACTTTTTATATAATGATAAATTATGACAAATCATGAATTGCATTGTTAAAATACAATGTTTTGTTGAGTTTTAATTTTTATTCTATATCATGCTACAATCTATACTATTAGGAGAAATGATATCCTATTAGACTATGGTATTTATAGTATACTTAAAATTATGAAAATAGTTTCATTATTTAGGTTTACATTCGTAGGCACCAGAAATCAAGTTTCATTAACTTTGGATAATTAGTTTTGATGCTAAAATTTTTCAAAGTGATCCAGTCAAAATAATGTATTCCTATGGGAGGGTCTTATTTTTGGTATTTGTTGACGTGTAAATTTCGACTAAAATTTATCATGCTTAAATAATAATAGAGATAATACAAAACCCCTACTCTTTTGAAATCACCAATATTTAATGTATTTAATGATATGCTATTCAATGGCCAACAGTGACGGGTACCCCAACTGTGGCCACACAAAAATCGGTGATTAACCCGATTGGCGGCCTGTGTTCGGTCGGTTCGCATTTGATTCTCATTATCATTGAAGTTATGATATCTTTATTATCACTTTCAAAGACTTTTATAAAATTGTATTTTCACGAATGATATGTCAAAATTATAATAAGTTACACAAAATGTACATTGTATATTGCAATCGTATCATGATCATTTTTCCAATCACAACAAACACTAACATTTGTGATTAGCATTTAATGTGTAAAAATTTAAAAAGTATTACGACAATGACTTTTTGTTGAAAAAATTAATTAATGTTAAATTATATAATACGGCACTTGTAATGGTTGATGGCTTGAACCGGACTGAACTGAAATTAATTGTCAAATTGAATTATCAGCATTTCTTTTGTCTTTTTTATCATGTATTTAAGCAAAAGTCACTTAAAACTTAAATAAAATTAGATTTTAAGTTTATTAAACCGTAATAGCAGTCAATTAGAGCGAAGCAAACATTTATTTCATATATTTAAAGATGAAATTTGCTTTCAATGAAAAATTGTTTCACAATTGTTTTGTTTAAACAAATATCTCATAAATATACTATAATTAAAGCCTTAAACTAAATTTAATATGAATTATAACATTTTGACTAATTTTTGGGTCAATGACTGCCAAAAAATAACTAAAAGAGTGTTTCGAAAAAGTATTTTTCAATTTTCATCTCATATTAGTTGAGAATTTGGTTACAAAAAATGTTGTCTCGAGTCGTGCATAGAGTGAGAAAACGATTGAATACTACATTGAATACATTGAAAGTGGATAATCGGAAGAATAGTTGGCATAACTTACTTAAAATACATAACGAACGCAATTTACAACATTTGTCTGATTTCGAGAAAATCAATTACACAGAAGTGACTGATGAGCGACTGATAAATCAATGTATGCTTAAAGTGTCTAATATTGTTAACAGTTCCACAATCGAAGACATTGCCTATACTTTTCCAGAGGCTGTGATGATTAACGTAGAAAAGTGTCGGACAAACAAATGCAAGACAGCATTCATTGCATTTGAAAGTGAAAGACAGTGCATTCAAGCCTTCCTCGACGGCCATCATCTTGAAATCAAGTCAATCAAAATTACGGTCACATTCGCTGACATTATATTTGAAAGAAAAACAATCGACAAAACGGACACTATTTAAACGTTTTATAATTTATTCAAAGCATACTTAAGATTAAGGAATGCTTTAATTGTACTAATATTGTAAATAAAGTTTCATTAAAGTAACGTTATATTGAATTTTTATTAACTTATGAAATAAATATAAATTATTTAAACAAATTAACTATTATTTGCTATTTTGATATCTTTTCGGAGGAGTCGGTCGTATTGAAGCCAAACATCGCTTTCATTGACTCTATTGTTCAATAATGTCATCACATTCTCGATGAGCAGTGATTGACGTTTTCTTACTCCAGATTTGGCATATTTTCGGGCAATCTTTGGGATCGACTCAATGGTAGACAAACATGACTTTTCAATGATATCTGGATTCGTAATTATTTTCCAATCATTTTCATCAATCACTCGATCGGGAGATCTCTTCTCGTTTTGAAAATAAAGACTCAATAATTGGTTCGCAATTCTCGATGAAATTTGTTCATTGATTAGCGAATCGATGATTTGGGCAACAGTTTTGAGATCTACTGAACACGACTCAAAATTTTGTTTCAATTCTTGTAATTGAGTTTTGAGTTCAGTATTCATAAAAGTAAAGATTGTATCAAATTGTTTGGTTTGACTATAATTAGCGATTTGAATGAAAACATCTGTCATTCCCTTCTCATTCATTAATTGAAAAATTTGATCCAAATTTAATCCATAAGTAGTCAACAAATGGTCTCTCAATTGATTTGGCAATTGTTTGCCACTAACCTCTCGCTCGAAGTCTGAAATATTGATTAAATCAATGGTAGAGTCGTTGTCATCCCTGAGCAGAATGGGGGGCAGATTGGGTTCGGGCATAAACCGGTAGTCCTGAACCACCTCTTTGTCTCTCATGGCGACCGTCTGTTTGAGTTTCATGTCATACATTCGCGTCTCATTCACGACATGACCGCCGCTTTCAATCACACATATCTGTCGTTGCATTTCGTACTCAATCGCCGATTGGAGGAAACGAAATGAGTTTAAGTTTTTCACTTCCGTTCGGACGCCGAGCGGCTCATCCGCTTTGCGCACAGATATGTTGGCGTCGACCCGAAGCACTCCCTCTTCCATTTTACACGTACACGTCCTCAATGTCTTCAATATTAGGATCAACTCTTTTATTAGAGACACCGCTTCCGCAGCGCTGCTCAGGTCGGGCTCAAACACAAACTCCATGAGTCCAATGCCGGCCCGATTCAGGTCCACGAGTGACCTATTGTTGGTGATGTCTTGGAGTGACTTTCCTGAGTCCTGTTCTAATTGTATTTGTTTTAGTTTCGATCGTTTCATATATGCGGCCGACTGTTGACCGGCGGACACAATGAAGTCGATGTAGCCATCGGTGGCCAACGGGTGCCGCTGTTGAGTGATCTGATAGCCGGCCGGCATATCGGCGTAGAAGTAGTGCTTCCGGTCAAAGAGCGAGCGCTTCCACACGTGACAGTTGAGGGCGAGAGCCGTCTTAATGGCCGACTCGAGACACCGACGGTTGAGGACGGGTAGTGTCCCGGGAAGTGATCCGTCGAAGACAGACACCTGAGTGTTGGGCGAACTCTGGTATTGCGTTCCCGAAGACGAGAACAGTTTGGCCGAAGAACTGATCTGTGAGTGCACTTCCAGTCCTATCACTGTCTCGTATTGCGAGACCACTTGCGGTGACAATTGATCCCAAAGAGCACTCATATGACGACAAGTGAAGACACGATGTCTTACGAGAGGTTTTGTGCGAAAAATTGAATTCATTTTTGAATACAATTAAAACTCAATTCAAAAGCGAAGCAAACATTTGGCCAAACATTGCGTGAAATGCCATTCAATTGAATGACGTATTCATTGGACTTCACGTGACGTATGACTCGAACCAAAACATTGCAAAAACAGCTGATATTTGAGTCACATTTGGAATCAATTGTCACTCAAAGGACTTCTTCGGGAAGCGATTGAAGACATGAATAAAATGGGGAAAAAGCGCAAAACAATTACAGACTTCTTCTCCACTGATTTGGCGAAACAGAAGTCAATGAATGCCAACAAAAGGGTCGCAAAGCGGACACAACTGGACGTCAATGAAGTGCTGTTTGTGAAGGAAGTGACCAAATGTGTGGACAAGTCATACAAAGAAGTGATTAGTCTTAGCGATAGTCAAGAGTCTGTGGACAAGAGTCTGCCAACAGATTCGCCGCAAAATGTGGTCAAAACAGCCGAAGACCAGAAACCGCCCGAAACACCAGAAGAAGCGCTGAAACGAGTGTTTGGTTTCGATTCGTTTCGGTCTTCACTACAAGAATATGCCATCAAATGTGTGATCACTGGTCGGAAGGATGTCTTCGTGTCGATGCCGACGGGCGCCGGAAAGAGTCTGTGCTATCAATTGCCGGCCATCTGTGATGTGAACAAACTAACGATAGTTGTCTCACCACTCATTGCGCTCATCACTAATCAGATCTCAGCGCTGAAGAAGTTGCGGATCAACGCCGAGACCATAAACTCTCATTTGACTGCAAACGAACAAAAGAGGATCAGAAGTGATCTGATGTCGCAAAGAGTTGGCATTAAATTGCTTTATATAACGCCGGAAATGGCGGCCACTCAGGGCTTCGCTATGATTGTCGAACATCTGTATAAAAGCGATCAATTGAGTCGAGTAGCCATCGATGAGGCCCACTGTGTCTCCCAATGGGGACACGACTTCAGACCCGATTATCTAAAGCTGTGTCGACTCAAAGAACGCTATCCTAATGTGGTTTGGATTGCATTGACGGCAACGGCTTCGGAGAAAGTGGTCGCAGATATCATCAAATTGTTGAAACTTCGGGAACCGGTTTCCAAATTCATTTCTCCCAATTTTAGGCAAAATCTCTTCTATGATATTGTTTTCAAGCAAATGATTAAAGAGCCGATCGTTGATCTCAAACAGTTTGTTTTGGACGAAATCGGGCCCAAAGACCTGCCGCCCCCTAAAACAGATATGTTTTGCAGCGCTAAGACATTGGTTCAAAAGCCAATCGTGAATAACAGTGACGTCGGAATCATTTACTGCCGAACGCGAGCCGCTTGTGATGAGATCGCCGACTCGTTGAGTAGGTTTGGGGTCCGAACGATGGCATATCACGCGGGACTCACTGCTCATCAGCGCAGGGAATGTCAGGAGAAGTGGATGACAGGAGCCGTCAAATGCATCGCCGCGACCGTCAGCTTCGGTATGGGTGTCGATAAGGCAGAGGTTAGGTTTGTTGTCCACTGGAATCTTCCGCAATCACTGACCGGCTATTATCAAGAGTCGGGTCGCGCGGGAAGGGATGGAAAGGACTCCAAATGCAGAATTTATTACTCAACTGAAGATCGAAACACTATTTCATTTCTTATAAAACAAGATTCAGAAAAAAAGTTAACTCAAAGCTGTTCTACAAGTCGTGCATCAAATGATGAAACGGACGAAACGATGAAGAGATTCGAGAAAATGATCAAATATTGTGAGTCTGACTCTCAGTGCAGACATTCATTACTTCTATCGGAATTCGTTGGCGACGATAGTGTAGTGAAGACCGGATGCAAAACAAGTTGTGATGTTTGCACTCATCCCAAGAGAGTCAAGAGAAGTGCCGACGAATTCAGAAATTTTATGTTAAATAAGGGATTGAAAACGAAAATAGAGTCTAAGGATACGGAGCCTGACTTTGGTCTACCCAAACATGATGTGCCACAACACGTCGGCAAAGACGACAAACCCGACAAAGAGTTCTCAATGACTGATTTGATTAGAAAAGAGTTCAAACGCAGAAACAAAACCACTTCCAGTAATTCAAGTCAGGATTCAAGATATATGGGTTTTAGGAGTGCGACAGACGTTATCGAACCGACCAATGATCGCATCAAAGACGTGGATCTCAAGACTCGCCACGATTTTGTCAACCATTTAAAACTAGACATCACTGGACACTATAATCGAGTCGGCGTTTTGAATGGCATTCAACTCAACGACTCTCACATCACTAGAATTGCGGCTGAATTTGAATTAAATGTTTATAAAACAAAAACATCGAAAATTAGTTACAGATCTACTGTCGCACAGTTTATACGAGAACTCAACAAATCGTCACAACAATCACAGGTCCACTCTTACATTCAGACATTCATCGACTCACAAAACAATGGCTAACATTCAAACGATTATAGATTTCCTTAATTTACCGAATTTGCCTTTAATTGTATTCAATTTCTAATTAATTATTTGATTATTAACTAAATTTTATACTGTATTTTCCATAAGTATCGGATAAAACTAATAAATTCTCAATAAATAACATAAATGTTGTGTTTATTAAATACTTTCCTTAAAGTAATCTTTGAAATAAAAAACCAATGATTATATCAATTGAGAAACATTTTTAATAATTCAATCAAATGGCGAATACAATCAAAATCTTAATTTAGTGAAAAACCAGCGATTTTTGCCAGATTTGTATCGCTCTTCAAATCTGGTCCTAATCTCTCGGCGAGCTTTCCTTCGCTTCGCTCCGTCTTTCACCACATCTTTACTGGCAATGGATTTGTCGAAAGGGATCTCAACTAAATACCTGTTCAACACATCCAATCAATACAATGTCATCAAACAATGGCCACCACATGTGCGATGGTATGGCATACCTGGTGGGCATCAGATGGTTATAGTTGAGCACTTTGACGAAAGGCTTGATCTTATTCCTCTTGGCCTTCTTCTTCTTCCCCATCTTCTTGAGGATGGGTTTGGGATAGCGATCGATGCCGGCGACCAACGCGTGTCCGTAGCTCTTGTCGTTAGTGCCCTCGTCGTGGTTGCGAAGGATCACTGCTTTACGTCCGGCATATTTGCCGGCCAACACCAGAACCACTTTTCCCGGTTTCATTATTTTACCCATTTTTGCTCACTTTGGGGGCAATTGAGTCACAATTAAGGCTTAAATACAATTAATAGCGAAAAAGTGCTTACATTTGGTGTGAGTTATGGGAGGAAAAGGAAGTGATGAACGCTTTATCCCAACAAACAATTACGACAACACTTGAGTCCATTCAATACAACACAACGTTATTGGCATTGAATGACAATACAAACAAACCGTACATTCATTGGCTATTGAACCACAAATGGGCGGAGTTTTGGTGACACGTGTTGTTAATGTTTAACAATAATATTACGTGTGTTTAGGAAAACCTTTAAAAATAAATGCATTCAATGTATTCATTCTGTCATTAGTTGTAGTTTTAATCATATTTTCTTATATTTTTGTTACAATTTGTAAAATTTATTTTTAATTACAATTATTACTAAACAATTAAGCGTTATATAAGTTGTCTTTTTATGTGTTATTAAATTTTAAACTATTTTAATACTTGTATTGAAAGTTGTGAACAAAACAAAAGGAGAGAGTTTTTGAAAACATATGACAATTAAAATCTAAATTATGACTACAATTATGTGTAAAATAATTGTTTAGAGATTGCATTAAAACAAAACAATGATTTATTAACATATTTATTGAACTGATTGTTTGAAATGCAATTAAAAGTCTTGAGATGTGATTTGATAGTAATTTTATTACTGTTTTACAATCAATGTCTTTGTATAACGCGATCGTTAACTAAACACGAGATTAATAATTATAAGTAAGTCTATATTATTAGTGATTTGTTTGATATATTAAATGCAAATTTATTGCTATAATTTAGGGGTAAAATAGTGTCAATGTTTTATCACTCGTACGAAAGTTATTTGAAATATGCCTCAAATTATGATGAATTGCAACCGATTTCATGCCAAGGAATGGACACTTGGGGTCAGTTCTCCCTCTCATTGATCGACGCTTTGGACACTTTAGCCGTTTTTGGCAATTATACTGAATTCAGACGAGTCGCTCAACTGGTCGTCGAGACCGCAGACTTCAACACTAATATCAATGTTTCCGTCTTTGAAACCAATATAAGAGGTGAAGAAAATATGAAACTAAAAATACACGAATATTTGACACAATTATAATGATTTGACGATTGAATTGTAGTGATAGGAGGCTTACTATCAGCACATTTGCTGTCGCAGAAAGCGGGTATAGAGACCGAGAAGGGGTGGCCGTGTGAGGGCCCTCTTCTTAGGCTTGCAGAGGATGCCGGGCGTCGACTTCTTCCAGGTATCACTCATTCACAATGTGTTATTGGTTTGAATTTAATTACAAATATTGTTTTAATGCGAAAGCCTTTGAGTCAAAGACGGGAATGCCTTTCGGAACCGTTAATTTGCGGTATGGAGTGCCTGAAAACGAAACCCCCATTACATGTACGGCAGGCGTCGGAACATTTATACTCGAGTTCTGTACTCTGTCTCGTCTGACAGGAGATCCCATATTCCAGAATAAGGCCTTAAGAGCTATAAATGCGTTGCATAAGAGTCGCTCTTCCATAGGATTAGTGGGCAATCATATCAATGTTGACGACGGAAAGTGGACGGCGACTGAGAGTGGGATCGGCGGTGGAGTCGATTCTTACTTTGAATATCTGGTTAAGGGAGCAATGCTTCTACAAATGCCTCAACTTATGGATATCTTCTATGGTATGACATTTGAGTATATTTTCATCAAATCATAAAAATATTTATATATCAGAGAATTATAGAGCGATTAACAAATACATTAAGAAAGAGGATTGGTATGTATGGGTGAGTATGACTAGTGGTGCGCCAACTATGCCTATATTCCAATCGTTAGAAGCCTTTTGGCCGGGAGTTCTCGTAAGAATTGATATTTGCTTTGAATTATTAGTGATATTAATTGAATATTTGTATTGCCAGACACTTATCGGTGATGTGGATCAGGCGAAGAAGACTATCTATAACTACCATCAGATATGGAAACAATACGGCTTTCATCCGGAGTTCTATGACATTCCAAACGCAAAGCTTAATTCGAAACGAGACGGATATCCGTTGAGACCAGAGTTTGTCGAAAGCGTTCTCTACCTCTACAGAGCCACTAAAGATCCACATCTGCTTCAGATCGGAGCCGATGTCATCGATTCCATCGAGAGTTCCACTAAAACTGAATGCGGTTTTGCGACCGTTAAGAATGTCGGCGACCACACCATCGAAGACCGAATGGAGTCATTCTTTTTAGCCGAAACTCTTAAATATTTATACCTATTGTTTGATGAATCAAATTTCGTCCACAACGACGGCTCAACCGGTTATGTAATTGACAGAAATGGCAGCGAATGTGTTGTCGATAGCGGTGGCTATGTATTCAACACAGAGGCCCATCTCATCGACATAGCGGCCGTCTATTGCTGTTCAAATCAAAAGAAAATCCAATCAAATATAATGTCTGAATTTCGAGACAATTTAGATCTCTATTCAGTTATGGGTATAAATCAAAAGCCAAGTAATCCTTTAAAAACAATTCGTGACAAATATAGAGAAGAATTTCTCCAAGAATTACACGTTTATGAGAAAAGTGATGCAAATAATGATATTTTAAGTGAAAGTGATTTTCATGGATCCGAAGACGACTTAAAAGCCGATTCGGGCATCACTTTAGATTTGGATTCAAATGAGGCCTTAGATTCAGATCAAACAGAATCAAGTGATCCATTAGAAGACGATGTGATAAATTCAATGCCCAATACTAAGTCTCCCGATGCGGAAGAAACCATTTCATTAGGATGTGAGAGCACATTGACTGATGTGAGCACTTCTAGTGAGTCGTTGCAAATGGATTCACTTTCGCCGACACTCGACTCGAGTCTCAATTCCTTAAATATTCCAAACGTTGACAAAACAAATGCTCAGAATTTGCATTTGAAGAGTGAATCGACGCCTGGACTCGAAACTACATTCAGTGATATATCTGTCGGCGATATTCACTTGAAAGAGACCATTAAAGTGGAGACCAATACAGTAATTGACACCAAAGTGAGAGATAGTTTAGAACCGACTCATTCGATAGAGGGCTGGCATTCCAAGTCATTGGACCAACAATTGTCCGAAGATATCATATCTGTGATGAACGACAACACATTAATCGATGACAAACTCTCTCAACAAATCATGAAAATGCTTTCAAATACTTCTAAATACGAATTATTTGTCAATTCATCGAAAACACCGCAAACTCCGGACGAAATGAATTCATTCAACACCTGTTCACTCAATTACGAGCTCTTGTTGTGTCCGTCGCAGCCATTCCTCTCTCGGCTCTCATATTTCGGTCAAATGATTGTTTTCAGTTAATTCTCATTCAAATTGTTTTATTTTATATAAAATAATTGTACAAAAAATAGTCAAATAAAGTAATTAATAAGTTATATAAAGTTAAATGAAATATAGTTTAATTTATTCGTTGATCTCATGGTTAAGCTTGAAATAAGCCAATTGTGATGACGTAAGCCGTGATCGTCTAGTGGTCAGGACATTGCGTTGTGGCCGCAATAACCCAGGTAAAATCCTGGTCACGGCAACGCCTTTTATCACCTTTTCGTTATCATTTGCTTTATTTTTACTTTTTTTTCAATTTTCACACTTTTTGCATACCTTATCATTCATTCGCTAAGTTTCTCACCAATAGTTACTATCCTGGTCACGGCAACGCCTTTTATCACCTTTTCGTTATCATTTGCTTTATTTTTACTTTTTTTTCAATTTTCACACTTTTTGCATACCTTATCATTCATTCGCTAAGTTTCTCACCAATAGTTACCACGATTTCTGGTGATAGTATTAATACTTGATTGTAGTTTAGTTACGCCTTTATTTATGAAATATGAACGCTGTTGTAATGTTGCAATTGACGCAAAAAGGGCGTAACTCTCACTATAGCGTAACATATGATGAATGCATTGCAAGCATAGAGAGTCTCTATTAGAGACAGTAAACAAATGTGTAAACAATAGGATTGCATACAAATCGCTAACACTTTTCGCCCAACACTTGATTTAATGTGACATTTGTTGCCATAAAAGACATAACAAATCCAGTTATCACTTAATTTAAGTCTAAATTGTGGTTCAAATTAAGTTAATTACCGTCTCTTTAAGCGTTATGTCACTCTTATTGACATTAATTAGTGATAATTGTGTGGTTTGTGATAATAATTGAAGAGCTCTTCGCTAGCGATGCGGACATCACTTGTTGGAAGTGTTGGCGATGGAAGTGATGGCAACCAGGACTCGATGTGGCCACTGGTCGCCGGACTGTTCGCCTTTATGGCACTGTTTGTGTCCATTTGGGAAATCACTCAACACTTAAGCCATTATAATAAGCCATATCTGCAGAAATATGTGGTGCGGATCCTATGGATGGTTCCCATATATGCCATGAATTCGGTCACTATTTTTACAAAACATTTCATTTATTGTCCAAATTGTATGAATCGCTAAAATATCTATATATTTGATTGCATTGTATTCAGTGGTTGGCAATGAATTTCCCGGTGATAGCCATATATGTGGACACTCTTCGCGAGTGTTACGAGGCGTTTGTTATCTACAGTTTTATGAAGTATTTGCTGAACTTCTTGTTTCACGAGATGGATCTGGAAGTGACCATTGAATGCAAGCCTGGAGTCCAGCATCTGTTCCCGCTATGCTTTCTGGCCCCGTGTGTCGGCGGACGCAGGTTTCTGGACCGATGCAAACACGGGATCCTTCAATATGTAGTGATCCGACCCTTCACTACATTCCTCGCACTGTTAGTCGCCTATTATTTCTCCATTACTTGAATCAAACATTTATTCATTGATTATTTGATAGTTTTTTCGAAATACTTGGCGTTTACGGTGAGGGACACTACGGGCCCTCTTATGCCTATCCCTATCTACTGGTCATTAATAATATCTCACAAATGGTAAAATTGGATTATATTTGTTGAGCTTTTATTAATGTTGCGCTCGTTTTGTTGTTTGTGTCGATGGGAACAGATAGCGATGTATTGTTTGGTCATATTCTACACCACCTATAAGTACGAATTGGCACCAATGAGACCATTGGCCAAATTCTTATGCATCAAAGCTGTTGTGTTTTTCTCGTTCTTGTGAGTTATGACTCAAATGTTGATTAAATTGAATATTAAAATATTAATTATTAATAGTCAAGGAGTGGTGATATCGATATTCATTCAAATCGGTTTTATAACTCAGGCCTTCATTCCTGAAGGCATTAAAAGAGGCCACACAGACATTGCCCGCAACTTTCAAGTACTGTACACTATATTGTTGTTTGGCGTGAATTAGTTGTAATCTGTGTTTTGTTGTTATGAAACCAGGATTTCTTAATTTGCTTCGAGATGTTGGTGGCGGCGATCGCACACTTATATGCCTTCTCTCATAAGCCGTTTGTGGATTTAGCGGCAGTTAATGATCCCATTTGTCTCAGTTTTATGCGAATCATTGATTTGACTGACGAGAGGACAGATATCTCCGATCATTTCAGACAAATCCGTGTGTTTTTGATTCATATTCTCATCTCTTTATTCTATAACAATATTTGATTTTTAAAGGAAAGCGATTAAGAGATGTGTTTCGGAACAGACGACAAGTGGAGGGCTTTGAAGAGAACAGTCCTCTCATACCATTAGAACGGAGAGGTTCTAAGAATTATAGGAGTCAACAGTCGGAGGAGACATTCGTTACTATTTGACGCCTTTTATCTGTTTTATCATAAATTTTAATAAATCTAAATTAACACTATTTACAAATATACATGTGCACATTCATTGTTTGCTATTCTTGTGCATACGAAAAGTAGATGTGATGAGAGCTAAACAATTTCTAACCAACAATTTAAGTCATCCTATGATTAATTTGATTAAGACCTGTATTTTGATCACGAGTTGTGACCAAAATTATATTAAAATAGGAATTTTATTGACATTAATTGAATATTTAACAAACTATAGGGAATTGATAGGCCATCACCTGATATACAGTGTTCATATAAAATACATGGATGTGGACAACAGTTATCAAATATTTGAAAAAGCCATCGATTACACCACTGAATGAGTCGTTCAATTGGTTTGTAGTACAAACTTTGTACAGTAGTAAGCGTTGAGTGAATTGAATGGCTATCAGTAGTAATGCATTGCCTTTACATACGCTATGACTCTATGAGAGAGAGTTTTGTTTGTTATGAATGAGTGAATGAATACTTTCACGCATTCAGGCATTCATTGCTGTAATTAATTTGAATTGTTATTAAATAATAAACATTTGATTATTGAAATGATTAGCAAAACCGTTGCTTAACATTGAGTCTAATATTGTGTCCATTGTTTGATTACAAGAGGAATAGGGATCTAATAATAAGCGAAGACTTGAATCAAATCTATGGATCAAATGACTTCATTGACGAGTGATTCAGAGAGCGATACCTCCATTGAGTCCAACTCATGGCTAGTGATGTCTCAGTCCTCGCAGTCATCAATTGTGGGCCAATTGAAGGCCATTGACATGAGTTGTGGCCAATCGGGCGCTCAATCGGGTGTGGATTCGGTCAACAATTTGGACGATTACTCTCTTCTATTGATTTTCTCGAAACTGTCTTTCGTGGAGAAACTGTCGGCTCAGAAGGTGTGCCAGAAGTGGCAGAAATTGGTGGACAAACTGATCCGATGCCAGAACTCGATTGGAGTGACCATTAGTTTCGCCGTCTGTCAGGAAATCAAACATCAGGTGTCGACCGATCAATGCATTGGCGATGTCTTTGACAGCGCCGTCGAAGACAACACAAAGTGGTATTTCGTCAACGCATCCAATCTGTCGTCAGTTCTGTCAAAGTGTCCAAACCTTAAGTCTTTGATTCTCCAGAACTGCATCTTTTGCCGGGAAGTGTTGGAAGTGTTCCAAAACGACTGTTCATCACATTTAGAGCACTTGGATCTGAGTTACAGTTCTTGTAATATCAACGAAATTTTGCAGATTTTGAGCGATAATTGCAGTCAAACTCTGAGACACGTTATGTTAAGAGATAATGAAATCAACGAAACGGCTCTTAAATGTCTCATCACTTCTTGCAAACAATTGGAAGTTTTAGTTTTGGACAAAAACGTTGACATCACTGGCCATTGCTTTGATCTCTTCGGTGAGAAGATTAGCCACTTATCAATCGTTGACTGCAATAGTATTGACGACTCGGGTGTCAACGCTTTGGTGGCCGGAAATGGCAAACATTTGACTCGCCTTCAAATTGGGGACTCAATCAAGCCATCGATGTTTCAGACAATTTGCCAACAAATGACATCTTTGAGGTCTCTGGAGTTCAACGGATTTAAAGCCGATTCAGTGACCGCTTCCAACGCTTACACTTTCATATCAAACTTAGAAGCACTACAAGAGCTGATCCTAACTGTCGGTCGGATCCCATTTGACACACAATTGACTGCAATTATAAGCAAATGCCATGACTTGAGAAAAGTGAAGATTGACGGCGCGATTGTCACCAATCTTTCTCTAAAACAAATGGCAATCAATTGTCCACTTATTGAACAAATATCGATAACACCTTCGGATTCGTTCACAAATAGTTTTATTACAGACGACTGTCGCTACGAATTGGCATCGCTTTCGCATTTGAAAAGTCTTTCCCTCTGCTGTTCGTCGATAACAGATCTCTTTGTTGAGGCCATCATATCGTGTCCGAGACTGGCATTCATTGAAATGGATTCGTGTAAAGCGATTACAAACAAATCGTTGGACTTTTTCATCGGAGCCGCGAAATCGCGTCCAAACGATAAGATATTGCTTTTCATTCAACGAACCAATATATCAAAGCCGTCGACGAACTTACCATCAAATCTATGTGTTTTCGGCGCATCTCTTATGTAACCATCACTTGAGACGCCTTTCATTCAATTTATTTACTAAATTCTTGATTTTATTATTAATATTTCTGTTAGTTTTATGTTTTATTTATAAATAAATATTAACTCATTCTTTATATCACATTTTATCTATTATTTTATGTCTCTATTAGTTTAACATTGGTTTTATTAATTGATAATGTATTCCCCAATTGTAATTGTATTATTGTATTAACTTATGGTACAAATAGGTGTTTAATAGTTTCTAAAATTATGTAAAACTCAATATAATATACATATTATTTGCAAAGATTGTGATTTTAAGTAGAATATGATTTATTATTGAATATATAAATTCTCTGTGTTTTGATTGTCGTAATTCATAATATGTTGTAAATATTTTAGTCATCTTTAATTATATTACAAATTGTTTTAATGTTGAAAGGTTTAACACTATTAGCACGGGTTATGTAATGATCACCATTTCCTGTAAATGTCTTAGTACTCAGTATATCAATAAAGTTTCTTTTCATTCATTCATTCAATATGTGTTTATTTATCAATTATCTTAATTATCATTTTATATGCATAACTAAAGCTTCCAATGTTCGGGAATTCCCGATTAAATTAGTTAATCTCTCTGTGGAGTTGAGGTCTAAAGGCATGGACTGAACTGTGCATCAATTGGAGGGTCTGGGGTTCAGTTCCAGGTGAAGCCTGTAGTCATCATTTTCTCTACTAAATGCATTATGTGATCACATTATGTCACTTCGGCCAAACTCGAGGTCACTGACCATATGAACTATACTCAGCGACTTCTTACAGAGTGTAGTTTCATTTTATATTAAAATCTCCCTGGTGCACCTTTGTCAGTTTTGTCAATGGTAGTGGCTGATGTACACTTAAAGTGTACTTTTAAAATATACTAGTCACTAGTGCAATTTTCATGATGAGTACACAATATTGAACATAATTTCTAATAGATAAAACTATTTTCTTAGATGTCTCAGAAAATATAAAAATTATTTAGTCATACTTATAGAATATCTCATATGAATTAACCGGAATGTATCAGGCTTAGTAATAAGGACTAATGTTAAAACCCATGCATTAAACTTATATAGTCAACCATTTACTTGAATTTATAATCAAGTAAAATTGTAATAAAACTTGTATTGAATTGAATGTAATGATTTGGTTTTAACATTAGTCCTTATGACTAAGCCTGATACCATTCAGGTTAATTCATATACTTTGTATACTTTAATTTTCAATAGTGTTATACAAGATCAAAACAATTAATGACTATAAAACTATTTTTACTATTTACTATAATTCCGATTAATTATACTTTACATTAAATTGATAATTGATTGATTAAAAGGATTTGTATGAAATAAATGTCAATTAATAAATGCAAAGTCTATCAAATAAAATTCACATTCAAACATCAATTCCTTCAATTATGTTACGTTCAGTTCATAACTCATATATTCTTTGAATAAATACTGATATACTTTACAATGAATGGGGCATTAAATTGGAAATATTCAGTATATTTTTGATAAAAGTGACAAAACTTTAAAATAGATGATTGTATTTAAGGGTAAATTAAATGAACTTTTATACGGATTTCTAGTATAAAAAGAGGCGCAAAATGTCATTTCCAATCACTTGATTGCCTTCAGTTTTACTATACGTTTGATTTTAATAAAGTTTTTAATTGAGAGCAAAACGATCTTAAAATGAATGCC
>CAJPIZ010001415.1:0-16796 GCA_905368565.1 Medioppia subpectinata | reverse complement strand
CAACACAAATACATGATTATTAATAAACAATGAATTCAAATAGATTTACATATGAATACTGAATCAAAGCCTAGTGTTGTGCAAAATCAACGGCTTATTAAATATAAAAAAGACATTTAAATATATAAATTCATATATAAATTCGTGTCTAAAGAATATAACCAATGAATACATTGTGTATATTTATCCGCAAACAGATTCGATACTTATGTAAATATTTTACGTATCTTTATTGTTTTGACAGGGTTGAGAGACTGTTTGTCACTTTATAAAAGAAAAACGATAATATATAATTATTAAGTATGTAAGTAATTTTACATATTATGTAATCACATATACATCAAAAATAAACGAATTATTTTTTCCATATTAAAAAAATTCTTATACACAAGAATTTATATGAGAATTATATTGCGGTATACATTGTATGGCAGAGAGAAATAAAGTTATTATAAGTTATTATATGGTTTGTGTGAAAGAGAAATATAATTTCTATTCTGTTTCGCGATTTATTCTTCTTCTGGTATTTTTATTTCTCTATTTTATAGCGTATAATAAATTATAAATTCTTGTGATTTTTAGTTTAGTTTTACCCGAAAAAAGTAGTTGAGAGGAAATGATAGGAAATATTCTTTAACTACTAATCGACTCAAACACTGAATCGACAATATTTTTGGCCAAAAGAGAGAGAAAAAAGAGTGAAAAGAATGAGCACTTCGGAGGAAATATACGTATCTTTAGATTTAACACATTTTCTCTATAGAGTTAAATGAGAGTAAGAGAGAGAGAAAGAGAGAGAGAGAGAGAAAGAAAGAGAGAGAGAGAGCAAATGTAATGTAACGAATGTCCGATAAAAATAGGGTAAAATTTATTTTTTATATAAAAACCATAGTTTATGGCACAGCTATGCAGTAATATAGCTATTAATTTGACTCTAAAGTGCTGTAATTTTCTTAATTCAATGCAATTGTAATTTAAGAAAAAAAATACTGTATATGTTATGTGTTTAATAAATGGTGACTCCGATTGTAGTGAACACTTATGCCTCTTATAGTGAATATTTTAGGACTATTTTTATTATAGAAATACAATAACTATTAATATAATAGCGAAAAAAATTTGCGTTTGAATGCATTTTATGTAATAAATAAGTTTCACTTTAACTATGCATTCAATAATAGATTATAATTAAAAGAAAATATCTGATTATTTTGTTGATTATTTTAAGGCTATTAAGTAAATAAAGTATTATTCAATAAATAAATAACAATTTGGATATAAAATATTACCCGAAAATCTATTGGGAATTTCGCTACTAATATATTCTGATGTCTTTCCATTCATTCATTTATTATGCATTTTCTGCTGTAAATCTAGTGAAAGGTTTTAGTCATTTGATTGGATTTAACCCAAAGCTATGGCAAAGAAAAATCCATTTAAAAGATAACTGATTTATATATATAATAAATATAAGAATATTCTGTTTCATTAGTTATCATATAATAAATTATGAATAATGTATTACAACAAAAGGGAAGGGAATTCGCAAATTCAATAATATAGTAATTCCTGAAAATAAATGTCATTTTATTCTTGTTTAATATGAAAATAAAATTTATTTATAAAATGTAAAAATTATATGAATTTTTGTGTTATTTTAAGAAATAAATTTTACAACAAAATTTTTTTAGTAAATAATTCAATGTATATAAAACCAATATAAGCCGTGTTTTCAAAGTCACAAAAAATGTTATATCAAACGCAAGTGATCATCAAAGAAGAGAGAGAGAGAGAGAGAGAGAGAGAGCACAGAAGCAGCACAAGTAAACCATCAGTGAAAAAACGGGAAGAGAAAAGAGCTTATAATAAATGGAATTTTTAACCTTTCATATGGAAAACCATTTCTTTTTTTACCCGCATAAAAATGTATTTCCTATATAAATATCACATAAACCTCTCTGTAGATTTTTTAACACATGTAAAGAATTCCGTTGTTTACCTATCATGCCGTGCTTATAGTATAACCCATTTCTATAAGAAGAAGACAATCGGTAAAGTCATACAATCGTCTCTCACGACAAACACATACAGAGAGAATACATCACAAATTCAAATACCCCGAACACAGAGAGATATATCCAACATAAGACACAATGTATAGTTTGTTGTGGGTAATTTGGCCCTCGGTTGGGGGCGGGGTTGGGGAAACGTATGTACAAACCGCTCTCTATCTGTTATGTGACCGCAAGTATCTCACTTTTCATCAGCATAAAGAGAATATTCTTGTTTCCTTTCTATTATAGTTAAGGAGTAGAAGAAGAACTAGTGATATGTCTTAACTGATCACTTGGTCTCTCAGAATATATACTAGAGTTTGGAAAAAAATAGTGTAAAGAAAAAACTAAAAAGTATAGAATCGGCGAAAAATCGTTTTAAAGGGGCTTTAAATCAAGTATTTTTCTTTATATGTGATTCACTACTACTTGTGATCCACTTATGATATTCTGGTGTTATATAACACTCAAACACTAAAGGATAATATATAGTGTATTATTCTTGTTTTGTAAAGAATATTCCGTATAATATATATATAAACCAATGATTTTTATAACAAAAAAAATCTATGAATTTTGTGAAATTTTGAAATACTGGCCTTTTATACAATTATTATTATTATAATAATAAATGTTTAGTATTGAAAGTGTATATACACTGTGTGTTTGCAGTTTAAAGTAAAGAGAAATATTCTTCACCGAAAAAAAGAGTGAAAACAAAAAATATAAATAAATAAATATAAAAAATGGTTTCGGATTTATAACCCCTTTCTCAGTAGCCGTTACTGACTCTCAATCATTTGGTATTGTATTCTTTGGAGAGTGTCTGCGAATCTCATGTAAAATATTTATTAAAGAATATTCTGTAGAGAAAAGAGAGCAAAGAGAACATTGCAATCGATTTATTATATTTACTTTTATAGAAAATAATTTATTGTTTACTTTTAGTATTCAATACACTAAAAAAATTGGACAACATTTGGCAATATATCTCTCATTGAGTTAATAAGTTTGCCGCCAGTATTAGAGCTCATACTAAACCCCATTAGTGATCGTTATTTGCATTTGAAATTCATTTGAATTTAATTGTTTGGAAGAAAGTATTAGTTATTTTTTAAGTAATATTGTATTATATTTTTTATATGCATTATTAATATTACTTTACAAGAAAAGATACAATATTTAATACACACAATAGAAAAACTCATTTTGCTTGAAAAAAATTATTTTAATGTGAATAATAAGATTAAAACAAATTTGTTTTTAATTTATTATTTCTTATTCACCGATAAATACATGAATTACTGGAAACTCTTGGTTGTGATGGAGAAGCGAAATAAAATAGCAAAAAAAAGATGAAATAATATTATAATTCTATGAACTCTAATAAAAAGTAATACAAATATTTGAACGAAAGAATTGAATGGAAGAGCAAAGAGAGAGAAAAATAGGGAATTATTTTATTTTGCTTTATTTTCTTTTGAATTATACTTTCTTATACTTAACTGTAATTTAATCGAAAAGAATTTCTCCCTATTTTTCATCTCTTTATTATTGTTTAAGAAGAATATATAGTAAAGAATAGAAGAGATAATTCTTATGAGAATTACTGTATATTTCAGTGGAGTTTGTGTTTTCACTGGTTTTTGTCGTCTATCAGTACCACAACTCTCTTCGCAGACAAAACTGTTTTTCTGAATATAAAATATATTCTGTCTGTGAATGGATTGCGAGAATATTCTTCACTGAATATATAAAATCCATTTTTATTATTAATATTTTTCAGTACTTTTTAAACCACAGAACTATAAAATTTATTTCCTTAGTATTGATGTTTGAGAGAGAGAGAGAGAGAGAGAGAGAGAGAGAGATCGACGGAACGAAAAGTATATTTGCTTTTAAAAGCTTTTCTATTTATTCAGATTTTTGTGTCTCTTTCTTCGTCTCACTTATATATTTCGACTTAAATATATTTAATGTATTTTTTAGGACAAAAAAATTTGCTCTTAAATAGAATTGAAGTCCTTTTCTTGTTGTTGTTGTCGTGTCTTCTCCTCGTCTAATGTCTAAGAGTTTGTGTCATTTCAGAGGGTTTTTAAAATAAAAGACAAAAACAATATTTTTATTCCGTTTTCATTGTTTTTTATGTCGATTTCATGTGTTTTTTATTCTGGCGTTGAATAGAAAATTGAAACAAAACAATAGCTGAACGTATGGGCAAAGAAACAAGAAGCACAAGAAACACAAGAATATATTTTAATGTATGTATGGATGAAATCATTTATTTTATTTGTGTCCCGAAGAATGACTGATCCATACATACGATGCGATCGATCGATCACAGCATCCAATGGTGTAAACGACAGATTAGAATATGTTTTGTTGTTTAAAATGAAATATAATAATAAAAAATACACTAAACTTTTTATCCGTCAGTTATGTCTGAATTGATTATTGAATTTTCTCTGCCCTTACTCTCAGTACCCATAAGTATATTCTCTTTGCTCTCCTTTTTTTTATTCGTATATAATTTGAAATAAAAAATATTTTTCTCGTATATATGTATGGATAAGAAGAAGAAAAACATTTGCAAAGTCTTACTACTTATGGCGGAGAGCGTATCGATTGCATTGATTCGTTATATACATTACTTATGTTAACATCAATTATATCCATAGAAAGTGCAAATAAAATGTTCGCAAAGCCTTACCTAAATGGGGAATAAAAGAGGAAAATATTGAGTTAAAGTGAATTTTACATTAAATTTATACATAAAGTTATTTTTATAAAACAAATATAATAATAGCGCCTAACGATCATTAGTCGCACACTTTAGTTATGATAATTAGCGCAAAATATAATTAGTTTAAAAGTTTTTGGCGAAAATATTATCATTTATCAGAATATATTAGAATATATTCTTTAAGTATTTACAAAATCCCAGACAAAAATCCATTGTATTTTTTGTTTGCAGCCATTCTTTGTAATACATATGAAATATTAAACAAAAGAGAGCACTTCATCTTTTTCACAATATGAAAAAGTTATTCAAAAAAAAGCGACTGAAACCGCGTTTTTTATACTTTTTGTTTTTGAAAAAACAAAATGAAAATTATATAATATAATCTTTTGTATTGTGTTCAGTTAGAGTGAAAGAAAGTGAGAGAGAAAATGCATTTTCTCTCCAAAACCAATAATACACACGAAAAAGTCATCTAAAATAAGGAATAAATATTTGCAATAATAATAACTGTATTTTTCGGAATAAATTTAAAAATTGAATTAAAATCTCATTAAATTGTATCGTCGTATACGACCTGTCATATCGTTCACATAATTTACATTATTCTGTTTGTTTCGACGTTTTGCATAATTATAATAAAGGTCTACACATATTGTCAAAAAAGCCAAGTTTGAAATTCAAATATGATGTTTGAATAAGTTTTATAAAAATATATATAAAACAAAAAATTGTTTGAAGAGTGAAATACATGACAATATGTTTGCCATCACATCAATCGGCTTATGATATGAAAGAGAGAAAGAAGGGATGGTATATATAATGGCAACGAAAAAACAACAAATTGGCCGAAACGGAGCGGTTGTAAACATACGCCAAACAACAAAGAGAGAGAGAGTTTCGATGAATTACAAGACGTTGTGTTACTCTGACTGCTGTTGTCGTCGTCTNTATAAAAATATATATGAATTTTATGATTGAAAACTTGAAAAATATTAGAAAAAACTTCAGACACAGAGAGAGAGAGAGAGCGTAGGGATAATATGGATAAACAGCTGGTTAGGAGGCAAAGAATCCAGTGCTCTATCGTCTCATTTGACGGATTCCTTCAAAACATTTTTGTGTTGTTTTTATATATAAATAGCGAAACAGCAAAACGAGTAAAAATCAATGACACTAATGATTGTTTTGTTTTAAATATTTTATCTGTAAGTCATAAACAATAAATTAATTATCACTGGCGATGAGGCGCCAGAAAATGTTGGACCAGAAACGGTATGCAATGGTTGGCAATGTTATAGCAATGGTTAGGGATGTTGTTGTAAAGGTGTTATATGTTATGGTATGATATGAGAAATGGTTGTGACTTTTACTCTGTATATGATTTTCATATAAGAGTGAGAATATTGATTGTCTCTAAAACTGTATATTATATTAACGTTTTCAGAGAAAAATGACAAAATGGTAAATTTTATTTACGCTTTTATACATTTATTTTTTTACTCAACACTGAGAAAAAATCTCTGTTGTGTTTCTGCAGTTCTCATGCATTATATTCGCTTCAAGAATATTCTCTCACTCTCTGTGTGTCTGAAGTTTTTTCTAATATTTTTCAAGTTTTCAATCATAAAATTCATATATATTTTTATACACAGAGAGAAGAATATATGAAGAGTGAAGAAAATGATTTTTCATATATACAGACGAAAAAAGTGTTACAAATATTAAAAACTTTTGTATCTGCCATAGTATTCTCTCTCTCTCTCTCTCTCCTTTAACTACAACTCCCCGTATAAGCCATACAAATGTCTAAATCGCTCGCATCTGACAAATGACTTGATTTTCACGGAATTAATGAGAGATTAAATAAANAGAGAGAGAGAGAGAGAGAGAGAGAGAGAGAGAGAGAGAGAGAGAGAGAGAGAGAGAGAGAGAAACTGGAAAACGTCTGGAAAACTAGAGATTTTTTCATATATCGATCAAACATTTATTACTTCACTTATATTTATTGTATAAGTCTTTTCAAAATTGTAAGAAAACTTCAATAAAAAATAGTTCCCTATTTTAATGCGAATACAAAGTCACGAAAAATATATCAAATATTTTCAACATTTTGTGTTTTCTTGCTTTGTTTGCTTATAAATTAAATAAAACAAAACAACAATAAATTAAAATAAAAAATATAAATCTTATGCCAGAAAGAGAGAAAAAAATACTGTTTTTTCAAAAAAACATTAAAATTCAAGATTTATTTTATTTAATCTCTCATTAATTCCGTGAAAATCAAGTCATTTGTCAGATGAGAGCGATTTAGACATTTGTATGGCTTATACGGGGAGTTGTAGTTAAAGGAGAGACGCGTTTTTGTTGTTTATTCTTACGGTTAGTTTGTATAATATAGTCAAACCTGTTTATAGTGAACTTGATTTATACTAAAATGTATATATTTATATAATGCTTATAATGATGGTGAAGATCCCCATCCGTCCAAAAGCATACATACAATGATATATTAAACATAAAATAAGGGAATAATTATTTGACATTAAGGCTCGGAAGACATCCTCTCAAAACATTTGCTCAATTTGTTGATTAATAAGTGAATAAATTTAGGCCTAAAATCTCAATAAATGATTGAATGGTATGAATGGTATTGTAAATACAGTTATAAATAAATAAATATTTAATGAGAGAGAGAGAGAGAGAAGTAATTCAGTGAACAGAGAGATTCCGGATTACACACCGTATTATCCATACATATAAACATGTATTTATGTTTTTTAAAAACATGTTTAGTATAATATATTATACAATACATTGAGAAATTAGTTGTTTGCAAACTCTGTTATTATTCATTTTAGAGTAATTTCAATTCATATATTACTTATTTTGTTATTATTTATTGTATACATAAGAGACTTCGCAACCGAATATTAAGTGCACTTTTAATTAATAACAAGAAGTAAAAACATGAATGAATTTGTATTGAATGGGAGTTACCCTTTAAAACATAAACTTATACTTTGTTATTAAAATGTTTGTCTCGACGATCAATGGGTTCATTAAATTATAGCTCATTTATTTAGTTTAGAAATTGTGTTTCATTTTCAAACGACTCCCTCATAAATTTCTCTCTCTCTCTCTCTCTCTCTCTCTCTCTCTCTCTCTCGCGTTCAGATAGCAGTAGTAGTGCTGTCTTGAGAGCCCTTAACCAAAGTTAGCTGTGCTTTGCGAGAGTTGGCTCGTATTTGGCTAAACACGGTTTGATCGTCGAGACAAACATTTTAATAACAAAGTATAAGTTTATGTTTTAAAGGGTAACTCCCATTCAATACAAATTCATTCATGTTTTTACTTCTTGTTATTAATTAAAAGTGCACTTAATATTCGGTTGCGAAGTCTCTTATGTATACAATAAATAATAACAAAATAAGTAATATATGAATTGAAATTACACTAAAATGAATAATAACAGAGTTTGCAAACAACTAATTTCTCAATGTATTGTATAATAAAGTATATTATACTAAACATGTTTTTAAAAAATATAAATACATGTTTATATGTATGGATAATACGGTGTGTAATCCGGAATCTCTCTGTTCACTGAATTGCTTCTCTCTCTCTCTCTCTCTCTCTCTCCAGTGATATTTGTATCGAAATGTAACGCAACATCTATTCTATGAATTCCTGTTGTGTTATATATTATGCTATTTAATAGACTTATATATCTCGATAACATATAAGGGAAAGTGTAGGACAGGTATGTTGTCATTCGGTACATATAAACACTAAATTAACGTTGAAATAAGCTTAAGCTTAACAGTAGGCGCTCTACCAATACAACTGAGTGTGTGGTAAGGGATGTAAAGAATGAATTGAGAAATATATGTAAAATATGGGAAAATACATTTTGGCCACTTTATTATAATGTGGAATTAATTTGTCGCTTAAATTATATGTTTACAAATATGAGAGTATTATTCATACATTAAAACTAATTTTCAAAATATTTATTCAATAGTATTGCAACCCTTTTAACGAAACACTCAAAATGCATTTCCTTGTATAATAAATAATACAAATAGTAATATACAAGTGATAACCAGGTATGCGATCAATACAACCTAATTATAAGTCGTTATAATTGCTTTGAATATAAGACTATAATTAAAGTTAATGCAATTATATTAAATTAAAAATGAATTAACTTTAATGTTATTTTATAAAATATTTTTACCGTTCCTGTATTACTTTACCTTATATTTATAATCCTTAGTTACCCCGTTGTATTTATAATAAAAGTTAAAAGCCTTTTAAATTCACTATAAAAATATAGTTTTTAAGTGTTCAGCCATTCTATGGTTAATATATAAAGTAATATAAAGCGAAGTATTATTTATTTGTTTTGCAATTATATTTTTTCATAACTTCCAACCAAGAAGTCTTGGCAAACACTTTGCATATCAATACACATGAATAATATTTAACTGTTTTACTGTTGTTTTTGTAGTGAATAATAAGACTTTTAATAACATAAAGAAACTTTATATGTACAAAAGGAGAGAGAAATATATTTATTGGAAAATATAAATTATATTTCATAAAAATATTATATAACTTATAGTGAAAAATACATGTATTTGTTAGCTTCACATTTTCCCTCAATTCTCAATACTGTTCAGTAAATGTTCAAAAGATTAATATATTATTTTTCGCTGTTTTACTGTTTTATAGCAGACATACAGTTAGAGAGAGAGTGAAAAAGTGTAGAGAAAATTGCGATAGTTTTTTCTGTTGGTGTGATTTATTTGTTCTTATTTTTAGATTTTCACATTCAATGCAATTATATATATCTTATATATAATATCATATGATATTCTATACCTAAAACTTTTATAGACTGATTGAACGCAGCATAAAAAAAATTACGGTGCGATTTGAGACCAGCGAGAGATATAAATACTGTTTTTCTCAAACACAACATCAAAATAGAGATTTCGTTTCAAAATGTTTTCCTTATTTTCCTTAAGACAGAGTCCCAGTACTCCCAGTGCTGTCTCTCTCACGCGTATACCATTACCACTAGTGCTGCGAATGACTCGTGAAGAATAGGGATTCAATGCATGTGATAGAGAAGGGGAGGGTTTGGGACAACTCACTCGTCTTCATGTGTGCACATCTCTATGCACTTCATGGAGATGTCTGTGACTGTATGTGACTGTATGTGTCTGTACGGGGGTGTAGGGGAAGGCAGTGTCAGAGAGGCTCATCTTGTATATCAAAATGAAAATGAAAGAAGGGAGGTATGCCTACATTATGCCAATATCTCGCAAGATATAGTAATTTTAATGATACTGGCATATTCATAATATAAAGCTTTATTATTGATATTATCTAGGCTAAAAGCAGGCAAAAAAGACACCACAGTACACCCAATATATAACCCTTATGTTTTAATTTATACACTGTTCATATGTAAGTCATTTCATATGTAATGTTCTCTAATATAAAGTCTATGCTTTAAAAACACCTTGGTGATTCAATAACCACGTCATATTAATAATATCCCCTATTTTAATCTGCCCTGTTTTAATCTAGGCGATAAAATTCTGATGAATTGACAAATACAATGGTTTTGCATAATTTCACTAAAAGTTTTAAGTTTAGAACTTATATACAACATACTTATGATGAACATTGACCTTACTCATTTACAAACATATTCATTATACTTGTAATATCTTTTAGATTCAATGCTCATAAATGTTATTCAATGCTAAATAATAATTATTTAAATTAAATTATACAAAAAATTCTTGACAAATATATAGATATTTTTCTTGTAAATGAAATATAATGATAATTTGGAGCAAATTCTTACCTAATTTGATGTCTTGAGAGCACGTAATCAATATAAAGGTGAGAAATAATGTGTAATCCATGATTAATATATCATTGCTTAAAAAGTTGGCAAAATAGTCGACTGTATGCACTCTCGACGATTGCCAAACACCGACTGAGCCGTGTTTAGCCAAATACGAGCCAACTCTCGCAAAGCACAGCTAACTTTGGTTAAGGGCTCTCAAGACAGCACTACTACTGCTATCTGAACGCGAGAGAGAGAGAGAGAGAGAGAGAGAGAGAGAGATCATTATATTGTGGTTTTCCTAATAATGTTAGCAATGAATAACTTTTTCTTTTGTATTAAATTTGTCTTAATGTGAATTTTAGTATTTGATTAGTATTAATATTATCTCAATTGAACGTGTTGTTTAATATTGTCTTAACTACAGATATTAACTACAATAGGGTATGAAATATCATGAAAATTATGAAAATGGTATTTTATAAGATCACTGGACTCACTCCCACCCTCATCTTCTACCCCCACTCTATGGCATTTAACATGGGATCACAACTTAAGTCTAAGGCTATAAGTTTAACATTGGGCTAGTGTATAGCCATAGGTAATATTAATCCTATGGATAATGTTTAGTTTATGGGTGATGTTATCTCTACGTGATAATGCTTTTTTATGGCAGTGTTAAGTCTATGGCACATAATATAGCAGTAAAAACAAAGAAAATTATAATTAAACAGACGAAAAAGCAATAATATCATAACATTTGGACAATTTTCAAAATACAAACAATAACCATAAAATATGGGCTAATTCTTGAAAAATGACATTCACTTAATAAATATTTTTTACATAAATACATCCAATATATAGGTTTCTATAATAATAATTAACGGTTTTAGTTACTTTTACTGTATACTAATCAGAAATATATATTTTGGTTTGTTTTTAGTGTTTCAGTTTTAAAACAACTCTTAATATCGTTATTATTTTGTAAAATATTTGCTAGTTTCTTATAAAGAGCGCTAATTTTACCCAAATTTCCATCAATTCATTTCCAATGGAGAGGTATTTCTTATGTCGGGGATTGCGTGCGACCGGTAATTATTGTTATAAAATTAAAATACGCTGTTATGCAGGCATTTAACTGATATATTTCATATGACCAAATGACCCAGGGTGGAGCCGTAGCGACCACTTATTGGCAATTTTTAACCACAAATCAGTTATAAATGATGTTGCTTATAGGACCTAATTAGCATGGGTAATTCTAAGTCTATGGGACTAATGCTAATCTATTCTTTGAGTAATACTCGAATTGTGGTTAACGTATAGCATTGCTGTGTGAAACTTGTTTTGTGTGATCCGAAAGATTTTATAAACCACATCATTCATCGATGAATTGTGGTTAGAAATAATAAAATTTTTAATTTGCCACTTTATAATACTGTATACATTTAGTAGATTTATATCTCAATAATAAAGTAATATATTTGATGTGCAATACTATTACCCATTCCTTGTATAACAGATCAATGAAAAGTATATAATAAATACAATTCTTTCCAATAGTAGGCGTAAGTATACTATTAATATAAAACAAAGAATCCTTTGCCAAACATATTCTTAATTTTAACAGTGAATACAATTAATTATCTAGTTAGTTAAATAGCGATAATTATTTTTACATAATAAATGTTATTATTATAAATTCAATTATACTTTATATCGCTAACAAAAACATTTAATGAATGAGTATTTCCACAACTCGTACAGCGATTGCGATTTCAATGACACTCGTATTGCCATGAATTGGATCTCAAGGAGATATTGAAAAATTATACATATAATAAATAATGGACACCAACTCTATATAACCCCTCCCTATAATGGGTATAATTAATTGCGAAGACCACCACTACTGTCCATATTATATCATAAATATAACCAAAATAAGTCATCAAATCGCCGGCAAAAACACATATGATATAAACCCGAAATATTAATTCTCTCTCTCGCTCTCTCTCTCTCTCTCGCTCTCTCTCTCGCTCTCTCTCTCTCTCTCGCTCTCTCTCTCTCTCTCGCTCTCTGTGGGAGATATAATGGATGAGCCGAACAATTTTGGAGCCGACTATCCATCACTAATCACGACCTTTGACTGTCACAGAGTAACGACAATCACACATATATTTGTAATCATTTCTTACGACAATTGTTTTGTGCATTTGTCGTGCATTTGGTGTTCAAATAATAAATAGTCAAATACTTTTAAGCGCATTACAAGTGTTCGCTTAAATTGCATACATTTCTAAGTTTTATTCAATGTTTTATTAAACAAAATGATTACAGATTTCCAACAAATTCTTGTGGTTTCAATAATTTACTGATTATTATTAAGGAATTTCAGTCTCTTCTTAGACCTCCCCCTCAATCTCACTCTCACTCTCTGTCTCTGTATATATTGTATCGAAACAAATGTTATAAATTAATAAAGAGGTCATTTAGTGGCCGTTTAATGTATTCCGAGACACAAATGTCTTTTTCCAATGAGAGGGGGTCTCTGGAGAAGTGTTTTTATTTAACAATAAATTACTCCATTTGTTCGCCTGTTTTACTCGTTTTTAAAAAATAGCACCAATTTTTCATCAGTTATAATATCCATACCATAAGACAAATATGGCATAAATATTATATGCCATCAGAGGATATAGTTTGCGATTTATATATTTATACACAAATTGTATAATAAAAGCACTTTCAAGAGATTACCGATAGACTCGCCGTTCATAAGATTACATAATAAAATCAATAGCATATATAAAGGGGGTGTCGGCAGGGGTTTCGCCCCCACACCAACACAAACCGCAGTAAAACACCCAAAAATCATGGCTAACACACACTATACTGTGTTTGTGACTCACGATATATTTATATTTGTTTAGTTGCAGTCCTATTGTGTGCGAAAAAATACAATTTCCAATTCGCGAACACTACTGTCCCTACCGTTCCGTTTCGTACAGTATTTTTTGCACACATAGTGTGTCTGTCTGTGTGTTAGAGACAGGGATAGAGAGTGAGAGTGCATACCATTTAGACACGAAAAATTGTATTTCTCTATCCATTTCTCTCTCTCTATCTCTCCGGTACTGAACTGTATCTCATATACAGATTCACCCCTCACTACAGTACCAATCATTACTGCAATGATGTGTACACATCAATCCTCCCGCGCCTTCAATTATACCCTACTCTTCCCCCCCAAAGCAATACTACTTTACAGTATAGCACATCAATAATGCCATCTCACTCTCTATCGCCTCTCTCTCTCTCTCTCTCTCTCTCTCTCTCTCTAGCATTCACTCATCCCTCAAATACAACACATTCTCCACTACAAAGTGATTACATATAATAAGAATTTTCTTGATTTTTGAACACAAAAATGTATTCCCCATCAGAAGAGAGTGAGTTGTCTGACTGTCTCTCACTCTCCGCACCACTCCATCCACTTTACAATACACACCATTCCCTCCCATTCCCACTATCTATACGTAACAGTACTCACAAATGGATAAATACTTTACATTCTGTAACTTTGTTTTTATGATGGATCTATACATCCATTGCATAATATATATGCAGTGTTTTATATAATCATTTCAAATGCAAACGTGATTTATAGAAGAATTTTAATTTTGAGAAAATTTTCCCTTAAATACATTTCAACCCTTTCTTTAATCTAATAATAACTCAACCATTAGTTTGAATTTTTAAAAAAACAATTTTTAATAATGTAAACACATACATAACATTTGAACAAGATCATTAAGCACATAAAACTGGTTAAGGTCATACCGTAAAACTTGAAATTACAAATTGACAAAACATAGATGCGTTTAAGATTAACCAATTTATATTATATTTAATGGTTTTTATTTGTCTCTCAATTACCAACATCTACTTTCATTGACCGCATAAAACTAACCTTGAGTATATTCACAAAATACCTGTAATTTATGTCAAACAAACTTTTATGTAATTGTTTCGGACAAATAAAATTTCAAACCAGAAAAAACCTATTATTTTAAAATCCAATTTCAATCATAAAGAAATAGTTTATTTTATTTTCGATAATTAAATATCTGTCAAAGCGATTGACAGATGATTTCAATTTTCAGGCACAAAATTGTATTGAAAAACGGAGAGAGAGAGAGAGAGAGAGAGAGAGAACTGAAAATTGTGAATCAAATCACACATAAAATAATAGTAAAAAACGGTAGGAATTGTTATCTCCAGAGACAACACACGACACATGAAAAACGGTCGTCTCTTTCCGTCACATACAGACAATCAGCGATTGATAGGATAGAGGCTTTGCGAGAGAGAGAGATGGCATTATTGATGTGCTATACTGTAAAGTAGTATTGCTTTGGGGGGAAGAGTAGGGTATAATTGAAGGCGCGGGAGGATTGATGTGTACACATCATTGCAGTAATGATTGGTACTGTAGTGAGGGGTGAATCTGTATATNGAGAGAGAGAGAGAGAGAGAGAGAGAGAGAGAGAGAGAGATTGGTATAAAAAATTATCTAATATTTGATATAACAATATACTATTTTAGTACTGAATAATTAATAGTTAATAAACTCTAAGTTGTAAAACAAAACTTTTATAACAATTAGATTTTGAAAAGTATATGTATTTTAAGTGTCTTAATACCATTTTCAATGTATGTGTTCCGCATTTAATACAAGCTAATCGTTAAATCATTAACTTTATAATTACTTAAATGTGTTTTAAAATAATATATTTAGGAAATATTATTTAAAAATCAATGTAAAAACAATAATTAACTAAAAATAAGTAATAATTTTAAGTAATTTACGTACAAACTGGTCATTTTTGCAAAAATCATAATTTCATTTTATCTACCCCTGTTTTATACTCATTTTATAGCTACAATTTATCTACATGTAATATTTACAGTTTTTAATTAAGCTGTGTAAGGTACAAATATTGTGTTTAAATCATTAATGTTAAATTATCTAACATTTGTATGGTTAATATAAAATATTATTTTGAAAATACTGTAATATAAAACAATATGTTAATCGAAATATTATTATTATTAATTAAATACGAAAATTCACATAAAAACCAATTTATTTGATACAAAAGGGAAAGTTATTTATTGTTAACATCTATAAGGAAAGTACAATATAATGATAGATCTTATATTACACTTAAACAACATTTAATAACTTAATACTTAAGTGGCATTGAATTCCTGCAATCAATTACTTTCTTCGGCATAAAATTTAATACAAATGTTTTTAATGTTTCAAATTCACTAAACTTATGATTGCCTGATATATAATTCCCATTTCAATCATTTATATTAATTAAATATCTCTAATAGCTATCAGATAGTTGTCCCATAATTTATTAATTATGATACTTTAATTTAATTATATTGAGAAACAAAAACCACCACCCTCTTATTGTTAAACCATTAACCTTGATAATATTTCCAACACAAACACATTATACATGTCGGAATCTACCCTTTATTGTGATTTGAAATTTTATGTGACATGAATTTATTTTTATTTTATTTGATTATATTATTTGTTACAAATTGTTTGCTCATAAGACTAGTCCACTAAACAGTAAAGTATAGGCGATTGTATGGCTATTGTCAAGTCGTCCAACCGAGATGTCTGAGTGATCATCAAATAGTGATTATCTCTGGAAACAAAACAATTTGCAAACAAATCCATTCTTCACTGTTTTTGTTGGGCTTCTGATTGTCCGCAAGAATAGACTTCAAAATGTCTTAATCTATTGATTTTCAAACCAAATACTCTTTCAGACAAAACACTTTGCGATGAAATAACCAACTTTTGCATTGTTTTGTCGGGGATTTCAATAGGATTTGCTATTATTTGGGAAATAATTACAGAATCGCGACGAATAGTATTTAATTGTTTGCACAATGTTTTCAATATTTATACACAAAAACAATTTTTATATAGCATTTTGAATGTGAATTTCGTGTTTCGTCGAGCGATTCAATGGGAGAAAAGCGATTCAATTTATAGTTAATAAGAATCGTATTAATAATAATTGTTTTGGCATTTCTT
>CAJPIZ010001414.1:0-16800 GCA_905368565.1 Medioppia subpectinata | reverse complement strand
CGAAGGGAACTCACAGTAAAACCGTTGCTCATTGTTTGAATCACACGCTAACTAATTGCATAATTAACCCCGATATTTAAACATCATTTATGTACGTTTTATATGAGACGGTTTTAGTCGTGACAATATTAAACCATCGCGATAAATAGTGATATCAATTTATTCATTTTAACTTTGCAGTGATAGTATTAATGGGCCTGATAACGTTTATTAAATAGCAACATATGGAAAGTTAGTTTAACAAAACTAAAAATAAAACAATACATTAATCCGATTTAAATTTAAAAATAAAAATTTAAAACGCCAATTGTAGATTTGAATTTTTAAATTTTTAATGATCATTTTTTTAATGATTTATAGTAATTGCTAGAGATATAATTACTGTTCCCAGGTTAATACTTAAATTTCCTTTAAATGTACTTTGAACAATTTTTATTGAATTTTTTGTAATTTTATTAAAAATTCATTAAGGTCTTTTGACGGGATTGACTTTTATTACCGTCGCGACGGGCAGCCCGTCGGCCCGTCATGACGGGCAACTTGTCTGCCCGTTGCAACGGGCCGGCCCGTCGATCCGTTGCCCGTCGATCCGTTGCCCGTCGATCCGTTGCCCGTCGATCCGTTGCCCGTCGATCCGTTGCCCGTCAAGCAGTTGCCCGTCGAANGGGATTGACTTTTATTACCGTCGCGACGGGCAGCCCGTCGGCCCGTCGTGACGGGCAACTTGTCTGCCCGTCGCAACGGGCCGGCCCGTCAATCCGTTGCCCGTCAATCCGTTGCCCGTCAATCCGTTGCCCGTCGATCCGTTGCCCGTCGAACCGTCGATAAATTTTACAAGTATGTTTTATATATGAAGTCAATGTAGAATTTATCGCTGAGTTCGAATCTGGAATCCAAAATATTTTATTTCGAGTATTTTTCGAGTTATTGGACATAGAATACTTTTTATCATAAATTTTAAAGTGATGTAATTTATTGGTATGATACATGAGTTCGATGTAGAATCAGACGCCGATTTCGAATTTTAAATTACCAATCTTCTACATCAAATATTTCTAAAGTTGTTCAAATTTTAACATTTTCAAGTCGAATAGGTCAAAAATTATAGATTTAATTTTGAAACCGATTTGATTTTATTAATCAGCCTTAAAATCTACATGAAAGCGATATATCATATCAATAAATTACGTCACTTTAAAATTTTCGATACATAATATTCTATGTCGAATAACTCTAAAAATATTTGAAATAAAATATTTTGAATTCCAGATTCGAACTCAGCGATAAATTCTACATTGACTTCATATATAAAACATACTTGTAAAATTTATCGACGGGCAACGGATCGACGGGCAACGGATTGACGGGCAACGGATTGACGGGCAACGGATTGACGGGCCGGCCCGTTGCGACGGTAATAAAAGTCAATCCCTCTTTTGACACGTTTTTATACAGATTAACTATTAAACCGTATATAAATTGTAATTTATATTGTATTACAAGTTCATGATTGCCTTTTATAACATTTATTTATAATTTACAACCAGATTACAATGTTATAATTTTTAGGCAAATAAAGCAAATTACCAATTTGCAGATCTGATATCAAATCAAATCAAATCAAATCAAATCAAATCAAATCAAATCAAATCAAATCAAATCAGTTTATTTAAAGTGCTTTGCATTCACCTAAAAGATGATGTTCTTTACAACAACACTGTATTAAAGTAATAAAATATAATGAAATATATATATAAAAGTTATTAAAAATAATTAATTAAATTTGTTCTAAATGTATTAAAATCTATTGATTCTCGAAGAGGTAGATCCAAATCATTCCACAATTTCACGCCTTTATGGAAAATAGTGTTTTGCGTATAATTGTGTTTTGCTTTCGATGGCTTTAATGTCTTGAGACTTGCAGACCTTGTTCTCCTGTTGGGCTCAAACTCGAAGAACTGATGATCACATCCCAAACCGTTAATGTTTTTATAAATATATTTAAATAATTCATATTTTATTATGTCATCAAATGAGAGCCATTGAAGTTCTTTGAATAGTGGCTTAGAGTGTGCCCTAAACTCAGCCCTAAGTATAAGTCGGGCCATAGATTTTTGAATAATTGAAACCCTGTTCAAGTGGTTATCGTATGTCTGAGACCAGACACAACTCCCATATGTCATATGTGGCACAACTAATGAGTTATACAACAGTTTCAATGCAAAAACCGGTAGAAAATGCCTGACTCTTGAAAATATTGCACACATTTTTGAACACTTTTTCGCAATGGAATCGATATGTGGCTTGAATTTCATGAGACGATCAAAAGTTATGCCCAAAATCTTTATGTTATTTGTTTCACTAATATTGTCATTCATATACTTAATGCTGAAATCAGTAGTTCTGGTTCCGAATAATGTATAAAAACTTTTACTTGTATTTAGAATCAAATGATTTGCTGTAAAATATTCACTTAAAAGTTGCATATTTTGATTCACTTTTTCATTTAATTTTGTAATGTTTTTGTCGCTTATTATACACGTTATATCATCTGCGAAGAGATACATACTTCCGACACAATTAAGATTAAAAATGTCATTAATAAATATAATGAATAAAAGTGGTCCCAAACATGAGCCCTGTATTACCGATAGGTTTGACAGCACTTTTAATTCACTTTTTTTGTCTAAAAGTTTCACAAACTGTTTACGTTGTTTTAGATATGATGTGATGAGTGGTGTAATAGACTCTAAGCCATGGATATTAAGTTTGTTAATTAAAATATCATGATTAACCAAATCAAAGCACTTTTTCATATCCAGAGTTACAGCGCAAACATATTCATTGCGATCTCTCGCTAAACAGATTTGCTTTTGAATAGCAATTAGACAATCAGTTGTCGAGTGTTTTGGCCGAAACCCAAATTGATTGTCATTTAGTAAATTATTAATATCTAAATAGCTTTTAATTTCATTGAATAAATGCCTCTCAAAAACTTTACTCAATGCACACAACACTGAAATCGGGCGGTAATTGTTTGGATCCGTTTTATCCCCACTTTTGAATACCGGAGTAATTGATGATATTTTCCAGCACTCGGGAAAAACACCCGTTTTAATGATGGTATTTATTAAACATTGTATATGTGGTGCGAGCGCTAAAACAGTCATTTTAATCATTTTCGTATTGATTTCATCGCTTCCACAAGAGTTAGTATTTTTTAAATTCAGTGCATATTTTATAACTAACTCTTCTGTAATTGGGTTCACATTAAAGTGATTCAAACTGTTGTTTACCGTTGTGTTTGTATTCACATTATTAGCAAAAATGTCTGTTAATTGTTGAGCACTATCTATAAAATTTTGATTCAAGAGATTTTCATCCAAATTGACATCATTTTTAGTTTTGCTGTACTTTTTTGGTTGAATTATTGTTGAAATAATATTCCATAACTTTTTAGTATTAGTTTTGTTGTTATTAATTAAATCAGTGAAATAATCGGATTTTGCTTTCCTTATTAAATAATTTGCTTTATTTTTCAATGATTTATATCGTGTTTGAATTTCAATAACATTTGATTTACGTTTAATAGCTTTTTGTAATATTTTATAAGAATTAAACTTTTCTTTTAGAATCTCTTTGATTTCATTATTAAAAAAGTGGTTTTCCTTATATTTAAACTGTTTTGTCTCAATCGGTGCTAATTTATCAAAACATTTCATAATAATATCAGTTAATTGTAGACAAAATTTATTACTATCTAATGTTGTATTATTGTAGAGTTTAGGTGTCAAATCATCCAACATTTTGTAAAGATTTTTTATATCAATTTTAGAGTAATTCCTAAGTTTTATAGTCTTCTTAATGCACTTATATTTAGCGCTAAAATTGATTTTTCTCCCAAAGTATATGAATTTATGGTCACTTACTGTCACATCCAAAACACCAGAACCAGAGATATTTTGTATATTATTAGTCAATATGTGATCAATAATTGTTTGGGAATCAGCCGTACATCTTGTGGGAGAACTTATTAGTTGTTTAAATCCTTTATCAGAATATATTTTTTCGTATTTAGTGTTTTTATTAGTTAAGTCTATATTAATATCGCCAGTAATAATCAATTCTGTTGCAGAATATTCTTGTAATAGATGTTCAAAATAGTCACAGAATTCACTATCCCATCCTGGAGGTCGGTATACAACACATAACTTAAATGCCTTTCCATTGTATTGTTTGACATTTAAAAGCAAAGGTTGACAAATATTTTGAGAAATATTTCCACATTCAATAATATCAACCTTAAGTTTTGTGTTGTTAAAGTAAACACAAACTCCGCCCCCTTTTCTGTTAACTCTGTCTTTGCGGATCAAATTGTAGCCATTGATAGCAACCTCGATGTCCTGGTGGTCCTCTGTCAGCCAGGTCTCAGTCACACAGATAATATCGGGTTTTAATTGGCCAACAATTGAATTGAAAATATCAAAGTTTTTATATAGAGACCACGTGTTGTTTATAAGGCATTTAATGCCCTTTAAATCATTAAATGGTTTAACTAATTGTTCATCAATTAAATCACTCATTTTGTAATCACAAATTATTAAAAACACAATTATAATTGAAATTTTAATCATAATTAGTATAATTAATTGTATTTTATTAGATTTATAATGATATATTTATACACACGTGTGCACTCACTCACTCACACAGTGTCATGTTAAACATTGTTGATTTAAATATAACTAAAATTATCTTAATTGATACTTTACATAAAAATATACGGTTTAAATTTCATTTTCAATTCATATTAATATAATAACAGTTAGGTTAGGTTAGGTTAGCAACTTTTGCAACACTACACAAATACCACATGCAACAATATACTTTAAATGTATTATTAATAATGTTTTGATTTTATTTAACAATAATTCTGATTATATTAATTATAAATATCAAATCAAATTATATTTTATTTGTAAAGTCATGTAATCACCAATTGGTGCAGTTCTTACATAAACTCTTATAACATATAAAATTACTTAAAATTAAACATTTAAACTGTTTGTCTACTTTTACCCAATTTGTACCTTACATAACATACTTGTCGTTACAATGGCGTTATTTCCAATTATTACTTATAATTATTTTAATGTGAATTGTACATTTTGAATATTAATATTGACAACAATAATAAAATATTAATGTAAATTATATTAAATATTTATATTTGCGTACTTATAATTATTAATTAACAATACGCTAAGCAAGCATGTTTAAAAGTTGGTTGACAGCCCAACTACAATTGGCGTACTACTTAAATAGCATTAACTGATTATCAAATTAAGATACATGGTACAGATAATTATACACGGATTAAATACTTTTATTCATGTAAGATGAATATTGTGACCATATTGGTTTAAGACAATCATGGGTTTTGACTAAAAATTTATATTAAAATTCTAGATTTTTGGACTTTTATCTGCTTTAAAATAATTTGTTCTGAACACTTTTATAAGCGTAATATTAAAAATATCTTGCATGTTAAAAATATCTAATTAGTTATTTTTAATTTAAAAATCCGTTATGTTGTATACTATTTATGAATCTAATGCTTATAAATTACATTTTGAATTAATAATAATTAATTAATATACAAGTTTCGTTTATATTTATTAAATAAAACAATTGTACAGTGTATTATTAAATTACATAAAAAGTACCATTTAAATCGCCAATTGTAGATTTAACATCTATAAGTTATGTATTAAATTAAAACTAGCTATAAATAAAAATATTACAATGATAAAATGTAAGCTTTATTTTAAAACTTTACTTTTATGTGTAGTGTTTGAGAATTAAACCCGAATGAATTATTATGACAATTTTTACAAATATATAATAAAAACATACAATTTTAAAATATAAAATTAATTTAATTAAAATCAATTGATTTTTTGTTTAAAATCATTATTTAATTGTAACAGCACTTATATATTAAAAACAACAACAAAATAACATTTACATTCACTGAAAGGTATGAAGCAACATGCTATAATTGTGACAAACCTTAAAGCTTGATATGGGGAGCTCAAGGAATTTAAAATGTAATTTAAATAGCATATTTTTATGTAAAGTATCAGTAAAAATAATTTTAGTTTTATTTAAATAGATATCAGAACTGCAAATTGTTAATATGTTTTGTTCACCTAAAAATATTAACTTTATAATCTGACTGAAAATTATAAATATGTGATATAAAAAATAATTATGAACTTGTAATACAATATAAATTACAATTGCCTTAATAGTTAAAATAGTTATATCTGCTAAAAAACGTATAAAGGAAAATCTCAAGGAATCTTAGAGAAAATATTACTTAAAATTACATTTCTCAAAGAAATTGAAATATTAATCTGGGAACACTACTTATATATCATCTTCAGTCAGATTACAAAGTTTTTACGCGCAGCCAATAACATCATTACTTCGCCCGAACACGCTTTCAATATTATTACAAGAATAAATACATGCAGTTGTTTAGAGCGCAGGCGCAAGTCAATGACTTTGGTTTTGTTTTCAATGGGATTTTAACATTATCTAAGAAGGCCGAGAGTACCGATTACAAACGCATATNTGTTTTCAATGGGATTTTAACATTATCTAAGAAGGCCGAGAGTACCGATTACAAACGCATATCACACACATTTAACATACGCTATAGTATACAATGCATTGGTGTGTTAAAGGTGTGTGATAGCATACATGGCCTAACGCTTCCAATAATGTATTTTCAATGCAAGTCATACATCTAAAGCTCCGTTTAGTAATATTAAGCAAACCTTTATATACACAACTTTTATAAACAATTAAATCATAATTATAATTATACCTTGAATAAAATCATCTGATCGCCCTGTGCAAGTGTTACAAAACAGGGCATAATTACCATTGATGAATAGTTATTAATTAATGTACAGGTTTCGTTTATATTTATTAAATAAAACAATTGTACAGTATATGATTAAAGTGCATAAAAATATTAAATATTTATTTAGATTGTCAATTGTAGATTTAAACTTTTTTAAATTATGTATTAAATTATACTACCATTAAAACTAGCTATGAATAAATATATTACAATTATATTATTGTAAGGGTTTGCCACCGGCGGGGTTTTTAATGAGTAGAATAATGTAAATTTTATTTTAAAAATTTGATTTTTATTTGTAGTGCTTGAGAACAGAAACTCGAATGATTTATTATTACAATTTTTACAAATATATATAAAGTTATAATGAAAATATGATTTTCGTTTTAATTTAATTAAAACTATTATTTAAAAAATTAACATTATTTAAAACTTTTGCACAAATATTGCAAAAACACATAAATCGTGTATTAAAAGTAAGTTTACATTCTTGTATTGACTGAATTCCGTATGTGTCGGAATTAATCTCACAAATAAACGAAATATAAATTCTAGGTGATATTTCATTTTACCTTTACATATATTATAAAAACATACGCTTTTACTTAAAATTTAAAATTAATTTAATTTATTTATAAATTAAAAAAATTTTTAGTTTAGAATTATTAATTAAATGCAACAACAATTATAACAACATCATCAACAAAATAACATTTACATTTACTGAAAGGTCAACCCTATCATATTACTTAGTTACTACTATCATCATTTGCGCAGTCACTATACAAGTTATTTAATTAAATATAATTAACTAAATGTAAATATAATTTAGTTGTGTAAAAATGTTACACACTTCACTAGCCTTATTGTAGTATTTATTGCGGCCAAACTGAACAACATTAAATATTAATTTTTTGATAATATATTCTTAAAGTACTGTACTTGTATTTAAAAATAATTTAAATTAAAATAATGAATTAGCTTTAGTTTTGTAACAAATTTACCCGGCAACAATTTTGAAGTACCTTACTTTATATTGTTGCAAAAAAGTTACACTATACACCGAAACGTTGTGATTTTCCCAATCGTATGGCAAATGTGTGAACGCATTTTTGCGAGCCCGTGAGATTGTGCTGGCAAATCATTAAGATACATTTGCCAATATAATCGCAATTGCAGCAAGAATTAACTTGTTTATTATTTTAATGTACAACTCAAATCTACAATTGGCGATTTAAATGACAATTTACTTTACTTTTGAATTTTTATTGATTCTACTATTGGCGAGTTATTACGTAATTAAAGTAAACATCTAATCTAAATAATCACTAAATACAAATCAAATATAACATTAGCTGCTCAAATATACCTCATTATTAAGATGGCGATTATATTGATATTGTTCATTTTGTTTATAATTATTGATTAATGCTATTTAATTGGAACACGTGTTCACATGTTCCATAAAATATACTTTAAATGTTTACTTATATTAAACATGTGTTGTTTAAAATTGATATGCATTATAATTTGTTTAAATTGCATTAAAACATAACTTTATATTAATAATTGAAATTCATTGTAGTATTGTTTGTTTATAATAAACTAGTTATAAATTATATGTGTATATCAATAAAGATAATTTTAGTTTTATTTAAATAGATATCAAATTAGCAAATTGTTAATGTGTTATGTTTACTTAAAAATATTAACTTTGTAATCTAGCTGAAAATTATAAATAAGTGATTTAACAAGCAATTACGAACTTGGATAAATTTCTTAGATTCTATAATTGGCGGAATTATTACCAAATAAAAGTAAACATCTAATATAAATGATTACTAAATACGAATTGATTTTGTTTATCAATTATCAATTAATTTAATTTGATTTATAACAGATTTGTTATGAACAGTGTAATTTATTGTATTATGGTAATAAAGTCACATAACTTTATTATTAATGTAAATTATATTAGTTAATAATTACCTAGACTATTAGATTTTTGAGTAAGTTGTATATATCACATATAACCCAATTTATGATCAAATCATTCCTTCCAATCTACATTTGTTCACATACAAAGTAACTTTACATACCATATAAAATTGCAAAATTAGACAAAGTCACTTTACGTCGACGTCAATAATGGCTTCATTAATAAAACTGTTGATCATAATAATGGTGGTCAGCGTTATTATTATAACTACAAGTTAAATAAAAATACAATTATTTTACGGTTTTATAAATTAGATTAACTAGATAATTAATAAATTATATATATTATATATATAATATTTGAATTCTGATATTTTTTGTATCATGTTGTTTTCATAGAATAGACAATACACAATAGACTAGAATACTTCATAAGTGAGTTCTGTACCAATGGTTGAGACATTGGATCAGTTGTGCCGACACGAGTTGATGCCTATATTCACGTGGAATAAATACTTTACAGGTATGTTATACGCGAATAAATATATTGATAAATAAACACAACATTTACTAAGCAACTAATTTTATGTTAAATATGAATTGTTGATTTAATAATTCAAATCTACTGTACAATTGGCAATCTAAATGACATTTTTATTTAAATGTGCAAAATTTGACAAGACCACCATAATGGCATATGATAATTGAAAGTACTAACATAAAAATATTTTAAGATAATATGATACATTAAGATAATATGTTTATTGGTGCCATCATCTTTGATATTTAAAATGTATATTTCATATTTAAATTATTGTAAGTTAATTAATATAAAATTAACATATTTGATGTGTTTTAATTACAAATAACGCCATTAATTTTAATAGCAAATTAAAAGCATTAATAAAATAAACTAAAATAATTTTACAATATTATAAGTGCATAGATTAATTGACCAGCCATTAGAATCATCTATATCACATTGTAATACAGATTAAGCCTGGGTAAAATCAATAATACTGTAAGGCGTTTCAGCATGCAACTTGCATGATATTTACATAAATACAACATTATTAAGTAATTTATAATAAAAGTGAATTAATTCCCTATTATTTTTATTAAGTTTATTTTAATTTATAACAAATAGAATACAAAATAATAATTTTTTGATTATAATTGTGACGTGTATTTCACGCGATTCTACTCTAAGAACCGCGAGAGACAGCCCCTCAGCCATAAGTTACATATAAAATATTTATTATAACGTATTTATTATAATTATAGTATTACTGATTATTTATAAATAAATCATTGCCAAGATTTAAAAATTCAAATCTACAATTGGCGATTTAAATAATATATTTAAATAATGTTAATTTTATTTGTAATGTAAAAAACTTAACATCTAAAATCTACTACGCTGTCAGCAAGATTAAATATTTGTCTAAATAATGATTCCGAAATTTTATTTCTCGGTAAGATGTTTTAAAATCTACAATGTGTAAGTTTACATTACTTACATTCAATATTTATATTATCTGCTAGTTTCCAAATTTTATATCAATTGATTTTACTATCATAAAATCTACAAATCTGATTTTATTGGTTGAGCCACACATAATGTTTCCAGAAGCTCCCGGAATAGCAAAATTCTTCAGGAATAGAGGTCTGGCTCCTGATTCCCGGCGAGGGTCTCGCCATGATATGGGAAACTCAAGGAATTTAAAATGTAATTTAAATAGCTTATTTTTATGTAATATATCAATAAATATAATTTTAGTTTTATTTAAATAGATATTAAATTAGCAAATTGTTAATGTGTTTTGTTCACCTAAAATAGCGTTTGTTAGTCACTTCGACGCTCAGCGTTGCTAATTCAACAAATATGATAATGGTCACAAGTAGTGCGCTTTGTCAAATTCTAGGCATAATTGCTTAAGCTGTTTTATTGACATTAAATAAAATACAATTTATTATGCTGTAGATAGCTGACGTGTTTATTAATGACAATTTAATTAGTTTGCCAATTGTAGTTTTGACAATGTTATATTTATTATTTATACACAACCTTTTTATAACAATAAACGCCATTTCGTAGATAATTAAAATTTTAAGAAAACACAACAATTAAAAAGTTTCTGTTAACCTTAATTAATAAACCATGTTCTAGGTAATTTGCGGGATTTTAGAAAGCATCGTTATATGTTTCAATGTAATTGAGTTTTATATAGTTACTACTTTGCCAATTAATTTTAATATCTATCATTTTCAATAGCATAATAAACAGAAATACAATTATTTGTAAACACAAAATAATAAAATTATTTTAAAATAAACAAAGAACAAAGACATCGAGATATAGGACTTACATGATTTAGTGGGCTATATTGACCAAGTGACTATTTCATTAATATTATATTACATGAAACAATATTTTTATATTTAATCTCAAAATGTCCTTAACACAATTTACGTGTTGAAGCATAAATAACGTAAAATAATTATATTTAAATTATTCTTCCTGCCATAACTTTTTAATGTTATATTGAAATTACACGATATTTTCATAATCGGGTTCTACTCATCAAAACATATCCATTAGTATATCATATGACATATCCATTCGTCTAATAAAAATATATTTGTAATAAGAGTGTATTGTATATTAGAACAGTACCAATTGGTGAATACATAACTCTCTAAATAAAATATGATTGTATTTGAAATTGAATAAAAATTAGTCAAATAAAAGTGGTCACTATTCCCGAACCTAGCATAAAATGGACACCATCTTTGAAGACTTATAATCATGTACGATCATTAGCATATTAATTTGTCACAAGACTAGTATTGACCAGAGCTGGCTAAAACCTGGTAAAACTTGAATACTTTTTCAAATTTACCTAAAACATGGTTTATTGATTAATTTTAGCAGAAACTTTTTAATTGTTGTATTTTATTAAAACTGTGATTATAGATTTACAAAATTTTATACTTCATTTGTCTGTATGTGCTGTCCCTAAGATACCCTTATCCGTAGTGTCCAACCTCGCAAAACTTTATCGCACATTGACATGGTCAGTTCTATAATTAAAAGAATAAAGTGTCCAAAAGTAATTTATCGCAAAGTCTGGATATAGACATTAAGATTTAGACATGAATTACAAATTTTGATGTTAAAAATTAAAATACATATTTATTTCCGCAATTTTTTGCTTCCCATTAAATAGCATTGCTAAAGTGCTTTCAAAGATTTACCATTTTGGGTCGGCTTTTATCCGTAACCACATTAGCTAAAAACAAATTAATTATACTGTTTTGTAGATCAATAAATAAAATTTCGAAAAAATATAACAACAAAAATATTTTGGCTTAATTTAATCAATAAACCATGTTCTAGGTAAATTCCCAAATTTTGGAAAGAATCGTTATTATTCATTAATGACTATTTAATTAGTTCGCCAATTGTAATTTTGAAATTGTTGTATTTATTATTTATATACAACATTTTTTTACAAAATACGCCATTTTATATCAAGTTAATAATTGTTATACAATTTTTAAATTGTTAAAATAAAATTTAATATAAAGTACACAATTCATGTTGCCATCACATTCACAGTTTAAAATGTATTTTTCATATTAAAATTAATTTAAATTTAATATATTTGATGTGTTTTAATTGGAAATAACTAATTAAACAATTAATAAAATAATTTAACATTAGTTTAAGTGCATAGATTAATTGACTAGAATAAACATGGCGATACTTATCGTAATACTTATCACCATATTCATTATGGTGATTATATTTATTTGCTTATTTTACCAAGCATATTATAATTCACAAAATCAAATCTACAATTTGGCAATATAAATTTACATATTTAGGTAATTTTAATTTTTATTGATTCTAAAATTGGCAAAATTTTTAAATTGCTACATATTGGGTTGGGATTTATCATTTCATTAAACAGTGACCAGGCACCAATGATATTAAAACCATTGAGCTAAATATTAATACCAACTTATTCATTTTAACTTTGCCGTGGTAGTATTAATGGCGATGATAACATTTATTAAATAGCAACATATGGAAAGTTAGTAAATTAAATTAATGACTGGTGATTAAAAAGTCAGTACCCAATACATTAATATAACAAATTGATACTGGCACTATTTATTCAGTTATTGGTGTTCTGTGTTCGCAGAATCTTCCGGAATGGCAGGAGTCTCCAGGAATCGAAGTCTATCTCATGTCTCCCGGCGATGTTCTACCCTTGATATGAGGAGCTCAAGGAAGTTAAAATGTAATTTAAATAGCATATTCTTATGTAAAGTATCAATAAAGCTAATTTTAGTTTAATTTAAATAGATATTAGATCAGCAAATTGTTAATATGTTTTGTTTACCTAAAAATATTAACTTCGTAATCTGGCTAAAATTACATATAAGTGATCTAAAAGGCAATTATGAACTTTTTATACAATATAAATTACAATTTATATATTGCTTTAATAGTTAAAATAGTTATATCAACTCAAAAAACGTATCAAGAAAAAACTCAAGGAATTTTCGATAAAATCTCAAGAATTTTTAAATAAAATATTACTTAAAAGTACATTTCTCAAGGAAATTGAAATATTAACTTGGGAACACTAATTATAATGCATATATTATGATTAAACTTATTATTATCCATAATCTACATAACTAACATTTATTTGTGATTGTTTTAATATAATCATGCACATATATTGCACAAATGATTTGTTAAAAGTAACTTTACTGTACAGTGTATGCGTACAGTCGTGATATTATTTACAATAAATTCATTGACGTATTTGCTATTCAATAATAATTAATTTAATTAAATAAACCCATAAGTTAACAAAACACAGTACATTAAATTACTAAAACAGATTACTTAGCGTACGGCACAGTACTAACCAGTGATTAAAATTTATTTGTTGTATTAATGCAAACTATTTGCCCATAGTCTCGCAATATAAAACAAACAAACCGATACATGCACAATTTTGCCAATTTCGCCAATTGTAAATTCAATATATAATAAAATTACATATAAATATTATTTTGATTGCCAATTGTAGATTTGATTACTATAATTAATATTTTGTATAATCGTGATTATTCTATTACAGTAAAATTTATTTATGAATGTGATTTTAATGTATAATAATTAAAGACAATTCATCTAATTAATAATAATTAATATTTTCCATTAAAATAAAATATAAAAGCATTACTCATAAGTCATATTATTTGTCAAGTGTTTAACTCAAATGATTGTAACGCAGGAATGATTAAAAAAGTTGCACCATGTTTAATAATAAAATAACTACGTTTAACATGTTATTAATTATATGGTTAATATGCGCTGCATTAATAAGCAAATCATTTACAAGGGTGTTATTGAATACATATTTTAAAATAAGTTTTGTACCAATGATTGAGAGATTGGATCAGTTGTGCCGACACACGTCAATATCTATTGTTACTGAGGATAAAAAATAATAAACATGTTATATGAAAATAATTATATTGACAAAAACACAAACTTTTTGACAGACTTTTACTTCAAATACTGCACACGAGTGTCTTGCCTTGATATGGGGAGCTCAAGGAATTTAAAATGTAATTTAAATAGCATATTTTTATGTAAAGTATCAATATAGATAATTTTAGTTTTATTTAAATAGATATAAGATCAGCAAATTTTTTTCTTGATTTGTTATTTTGTTCACTTAAAATTATTAATTTTGTAATCTTTCTGAAAATTACAAATAAGTTATCCAAAGAGCAGTGATAAACTTGTAATACAATATAAATTACATTTTTATGTAAATAATACATATTTAATTTTATAAATTTTAAAAATTTTGAAAATTGCGCCAATTGTAGAATCGATTAAAATTTAAATTACATAAATATATTATTGAAATTGCCAATTGTAGATTAGAAATGTTAAATTTTAGTATATTTGGTAAAGCATGTAAATGTTTTTTAAGAAAATATTTTATAAATTAATCAAAAGATTTTATTTCAAAATTAATTTGACGTTAATATTGTATGCCTTAAATATGTGATTTTATGTAATTCTGACATTCTTTATTATATTTTCATAAAATACAGTTTTAAAAAATTCTGTTTACTTTATTTTAATCAATTTTTATTTACTCATAATGGACCAGGTCAGCGTAATCCATTGCTAGCAATTTTAGTACCGTAATGTACCGTGTATGCGTACAGTTATGGTATTATTTTAAATAAATTCATTTAGGTATTTAATATACAAATATAACTAACATTATTAATAATTTAATTAAATAAAACCATAAGTTAACAAACAAAGTACAATAATGACAGGAAAATAATAGTTTAGTACAGTTGAACAACATTTATGGTAGACCTAAACAACAGTTAAACCCCGTTATTAGTCATTATTCGTCACGTGACTCTCTCTTATTTTTTTTCGCGCCAATACTTTATTCAATTGTATTTACACCATTTATATACTATGTTATACTCACATTTATATTGTACACATACATGAATATACTCATACATTACCGCATATTATCGGTAATCTGGCCAGAATCGGTAATCCCGAGGGTGGACGGTCACTTATCATATACCATTTTAATCACATTAATATACCGCATATACCATGTAAATATCACGGTCCCACTTTAAGCAGTTCACGAGTTATCCGTACGTAAAGTTACCGATGTTCGGTAAAGTGGCCGTAGAGGACAAACCCCTGATCTGATTTGGACAACTGATACATCAATCGAAAGCCCATCCAAGACATCAATTAACACTAGAATATGAGGATGCTACATTGTGTTTTACGTCTGTAATCAACAGTTGTAATTATACGTGTATTCATACGGGGAATCGGGAATTCGGCCATTACGACCGAACCCCCGATTGGATTCAGTCCATTCATACATCATTTTAAAGCTCTTACCTAGGAGCATATTATATCCAAAAACCAGAGTGCTACATTAACTGGTGCATTCACAAATTACGTTTATGTTCACAATTACCTGCTATTTCTTAACATAGCTATACTTTTAACATTATATAAACACATACTCATATATTCAATGTAAAAGTGCTGCTAAGCGCTTATTGTGTCAGTATTTGGCAAAAGCGAGAGAGGAGAGTGAGTCACCCCTATGCGTCATAGAACGATAGACACATCCACTGCAGTATGCATTCTCTATGCCCATATTTGGGCATAAGAGTAGTTCAGCCAATCAGAGCTGCTTAATGAGTAATCGCACCAACACTGCAGTATTAAGACCGACTCAGTGAGAGGATGAGACAATCATGAGTTCTCAGCGCTCAGAACCTTTTTATGGTCTGATCGATAGCATAAAGGGAGCGACTGATGCCGCTCTCGAGACACTGACAGTACTGGACACCAAACCGATCACTAGCTCTTAAAAACCTTTAACTTGTGTTAGCTTTTCAATGAGATTCGTTGAGATTCTTTCGAGAATTGATACTTGAGTTCTCTCTAAAAACTGATAGTAGTTTTTAGATCAGTAGTCATAAAATAATATAATGTTAGTAATATTTCGTTAGCTCTAACGCTAAACTTGATATTAGTAATATTGTGTTAGTTTGTGAATTAGTTTCTAGACTTGTCGAGTTTTACATCATATCTCCAAAAATCATCACTCGTTTGAAAACATCTTAATGTATTTAGTTGTAAGTTTTGTTTTTGCATTTCAATAAAATTGTTTCATGTATTAATTGCCTAATCTTTTTCCAACTATAAGTTACCCTTTAGTTTTGTTAATATTCTGAATAATAAAGTTAGTTATATTATAAGTGTTAATAAATAAAATACTTTAAATATAATTTATAAATTAAATACCTTTATATGATTTTAG
>CAJPIZ010001413.1:0-16804 GCA_905368565.1 Medioppia subpectinata | reverse complement strand
CTGAAGAGATGCTGAAAAGTTTTAAATTTCTTTAACATTCTTAACCCAAAAAATGTATTTCAAAATAAAATAAAAACGCTTTTCTAAATGTGTTTCACGAAAACATTAAATATATAACAGTATTAATTATAAAATATTAATAATTATAAATTATTCTATAGATCTGTAGACATCAATACATCACAGAATACTAATAGAAACCTATTGTATAAGAATTAAAAAAACAAACAAAAACTGCAGAAAGCATTGCAAACATTGCAAGCAATGGTATTAAGAATGCATTAAGACTTACGTATGAGAAGATTGCTTATAAGAGTGGCCGGAAGACAGAATAGGAGCACAAGTATGTCAGCGAAGGCTAGGTTTACAATGAAAAAGTTGGTCACTGTTCGCATTCTTGGCGTTTGGATCACAACCACAACAACAAAACAATTGCCAACAATTCCTAGTATGAAAACTACGGTATAAGCCATACATAGGACTATGGAGACACTGGACGAGTGCCGAAACCATAGCTCTTCAGACCAGTCGAACCTCTCTTGAAATTCGTGGTCAGATGTGTTGAACCGATTGTCGGCATCTAATTCACCACTACTTGTATAGTCACTCAAATTCAACATTTCTATAGACTTTACTAAAAGACTCAAACTTTTATTTAGCCATTCATTTGTCTGCGAACTCATTGTTAGTGAAATTCTTTAACAATTCTTATACAGAATTTCAAGTGTTTAGAAGTGACATAAAAGTCGTGCTTACATTATCATAGGCTAAGACTTACTGTTCAGATCAAACGGTGACAAACATTTTGAGGGACTAAAGAGTGGTCGCAAACGGAGAGCGAGAAACAGTCAGACAGAGAGTGAGAGAGTGAGAGCGCGAGTGGTGTGGAGTGAATGCCTCCAAAAGACGGGTTCGTTATCTCAGAAGAGAGTATGAGATGCAATGGTTAGCATTGGGAGCACTAAATAGATGAGACAGAATTGGAGAGCAGGAGAGAGGACTGAGAGCATGCAAAGTGATGCGAGAGAGAGAGAGAGAGAGAGAGAGAGAGAGAGAGAGAGAGAATGTGTGCGCGAAATGTGCCGATTCTGTGGTGCTTTCCTTCCCATCAATTTAACACTACATTAAAAATTATTTCAACGATTAGAACAACTTTTTGCTCCAATTGTTGACACATTTGCCACAATTTATAGCCCTATTCTATACGCTATTCCCTATTATATGAACATTGAATTCAATCAAAAATCAATTGCATTATAAAAGTGGGCGAAATATGTATAGCAATGCAATAGCGCTAACACTCTATGTGTTAAGTCTTAATCAAACAGTAATTTCAACAAAAGTAAAGTTGAAAATTATTAAACAATGTTTGAAAGCAAAGGTTAAGTTAACTGCAATTTGTGTCAAACAATACAAATGTATAAAAAAAATAACCAAAATCTAGGATTCGGTTACTATTTTGCATGCATTTCCAGGGCTTAGGGTTAGTAACCAATCAAATGGACACAACTCTCAGCTCATACACTGTGTGTGACTCAAAGGTCAGTGCAATAAAGTTGTCAACTCTTGCCTATTGTTTGGGTCAACTCTACTGTACAGTCAAACCCTTAAAGCGCACCCAAAATATGGTTCACGTGAATTGCGTTCACTTGAGTTGACACTGACTCATACGGATGTTGGAGTGACCCTTAATTACACTGCAATACATGTTATATATTACTGTATTTTAGTATTAAACTGCAATTCAGTGAACAAATCAGCGTTTGATTGAGTCAAAGTTCAAGTTTTCAAAAGTACGGTATACTTAAGGTAAGTGTTTGATGAAGTTTATTGACTAATTAATAATTAATACTGCAATCAATAATGAGATGCATTCAATGCACTCAAACAAAGACTATTCATAATCAATGAACTAAATTAAAGTGTCATTTAATAAAACGTTAATTTTTTTAAGTCATTTATAGCGTAGCCCTGTATTTAGTAATGCGTATAACTTATCGGGATTTGAGTGTAGTTTTCGTCACTTTTTATTGCTGTGCGAGCGTTGAGTGCAACCCATAAATGGGTAGTCGTGTGAAAGTGTCCCTCCATTGCGATAATAGCGTTGATTGTATGCAAACGTTGTGCACATTATTTGTGTCCCACTTTTGAATTGTTATCAAAACGAAACGGTTTTTGAGTTTTTCAAATGTTTTTAAATTTTTTCAAACAAAACAATCACTTAATTATTNAATGTTTTTAAATTTTTTCAAACAAAACAATCACTTAATTATTACTAAATCTAATTATTAATAATAATAATCATTTTAATCGTGTTTTAAATTTAGTTATCACTTAATTGTAAATATATTTACTAATCGTTTACTAACTGTTGTCCCGAAACCCAAGTCTTTGAGAGACTGTTTGTAAGTCTTAACCAAATTTTTTATAACAATTTGTTTGCAAAATGATTGAAATGATGGTTAAATTGAATGCTTTTTTATTTGCAATTGAATTACATATGTATTTCAGACTAGACTTTATGGGTATATAATTATAGGTTAATTAGATTGGGTTTTGCCAACACTGGGCTCAACCCGAGTAGTGTCGGGTCGAGTTGTGCCCAACCATTGCTTGAATGCATTGTTATGTAATATAATTGTCTGAATTAAGCCCATTGTCGACGATGTGAACCAATATAAGCAAACTGACTGTTAATGTCAAACACATGTTAATGATTAGTATTTAGAGATGATTTGATTGTCACTTACTGTAGGCATATAGAGACCAATTGGGATGAGAGCCACACTCAGACCTCTGCCCAGGTTTGTGATAATGACTGTTAATGTCAAACACATGTTAATGATTAGTATTTAGAGATGATTTGATTGTCACTTACTGTAGGCATATAGAGACCAATTGGGATGAGAGCCACACTCAGACCTCTGCCCAGGTTTGTGATAATTGTGTGCATTTTGGTCGCCGTTTGCATTCTCTTGAGTCTCTCGTTTGAGTGCATCTGAAAGGAGTTGTTATCAATTGTTAGTTATAATTGAGACCATAATTGTCTAATGAATACCTGAACTATAGTTAAGTTAACGATTGCCGTCAGAAACGGCAGAACAAAGTAGGGATCCGTTTGTGTCAAGTCTTGAAACCATAGAATCCCTTCGGAAGACAATTGGCTGTAAACGAGTTGTGCCTTCGGGTCAGACATTGCGTTCACGAAAGACATCTGTCGTATTGAATGCGAGACTATAATCCAAATCGGGATTTGAAACCAAACTACAATCGAGGCCTTCATTGGATGACAATTGTCTCTAATTATCAATCGTTTCACTTCTTGTTTCATCTGATATAAGAAAGAATCCATTAGAGAGAGAGAGTGAATGAGAGAGAGAACAGACCCGATATGTGTGCATAAGTCTGGCCTTAAGTGGTGTCCAATTGAGGAGATACTGGGCTGAGTCGACCTCCTTCTTGAGCTGATGAGCGAAATGACTGATCTCTGGTTTGAGAGCTTCATATTTGGCCAAAATGTTGTGTTGACTAATACTTAAGGGGAATGTAATGAGTGTTCGGATGGCGGCTGTCATGAGCGCTATCTCCAGACTCCACGACATTCCCGACCACTCGTGAAATAGGATGAGATTGTCTTTGGTTTGGTTGACAACACCGGAGTTCGCTATCTTCTGATGAACGGCCAGAAAACCAAAATCAAATGAATTGGCGTTTAAATGCCTTTTCATCACAAGTCCATTGAATTTGCATTTATTGCACAAAAGTTTACATAAATTTCTATTCATTTTAATTCACTTTTTAAACACAATTAATTACAATCAAAAAAATTTTTATTTAAACTTTTCTCACATGATTTAAATGAGGTATAAATTACGGTCAAAATGTGTATATAGTGTCCACTTTTATCCACTTTATTATTCAAACAAATGTTTGTTTTTGTGATAACAGAGTATCACATGAATAGCACATCAAATGGGGTTTCAGTTTGTTTTATACCGTAAATAACGTATTGATAAATGAGACCAAAAATGTATTGACAATACTATAGGGGAGAGGATATACAGAGAGACATACTTTATAGTGAAAGGGTTGGCGCCAAATGTGTTGACCACAAGGCGTGGGTTTGGGTTCACAACTCTTCACCTCTTTATCGCAATTTGCAAACCATTTTATACCCAAAAAAGCATTGAATTTAATTCAATTTGATTCAGTTTTGCACTAATTTAGTGAGTTTTTAATGATTGCATATTCTGTCGATCATTGCATGATGTGATCTATTAAAACACATTTTAATTATATATTTGATGGCATGTATTAATTGATTTTCTATATTTTCATTTTGTTGAGAAGAAGGTATGGCCGGAAGAGGCAAAAGGCTTTTGGAGAATCTCCAGAAAGTGAAGGAAACGACCGATGATAAGCCGGAGGGCGGAGATAAGGCTAGCGGTGCGTCCGCTCCCATCCCCGTTGTGCCGACTGTCGGTCGCGGAAGAGGCAAATTCCTGTCCAATTTGCCGCCACCCGTCGGACGCACACAATCGCCGCCGCGAACCGAGTCGTCCTCCAGTTCGTCGTCGGGACAGCCGTCGCCTTCGGGTCCGGTCGGGTCTCCACCCGAAGGAGGAATCGCTAGTCTGACTATCGATGACGACGAACCCGTCCGTATGGCTCCGCAAGAGCCCGACTCTATCGCCAACAAACAGCGCGGAACTGATGGCAATTCCATTAATTTGATTCTCAATTACATCAAACTGAAGAAAGAGAGCCAGAGCATTGGGATCTTTGAATATCACATCTATTTCAAGCCTCAAATCGATTCGCGACAGTTGAGGGCAAAGATCTTAAAGCAGACAGAAGTGGCCGAAAAGATAGGACCCGTCTATCAGTTCACGGGAATGAATCTCTTTCTCAATCACAAAGTGGAGGACCAGACCATTGACACGACGACACCGATCGACGGGTCGGCCATCAAAGTGGAGCTGCAGTTCGTGAAGATCCCGCCCGCGAATGAATTGATGCCGTTTTACAACACAATTATACGGAAGATATTTCGCGCCTTAAAACTGGTGCAAATCCAGCGCCACTATTACGACCCGTTGGCCAAAATAGAGGTCCCGCAGCATAAGCTGGAGATATGGCCCGGTTGGGCGCAGGCCGTGCAAGAACTCGATGACGGACTGCTGCTGGTCTGCGACGCTTCCCATCGACTGCTTCGCACGTCGACCGCCAGAGATGTGCTCCAAGACCTGTTCAGAACTCCCGATGGAAAGCAGCGCTTCAAAGAGTACGCCCAGAAACGACTGGTTGGCTGTATTGTGTTGACCCGTTATAACAACAAACCCTATCGCGTGGATGACATCGACTTCTCGCAGAATCCAATGTCCACTTTTGATTGGAACGGAACTCCAGTCACTTATGTTGAGTACTTCAAGAAGTCGTGGCAGGTGGACATCAAAGACCTGAAGCAGCCATTGCTGGTCCACAGACCCAAACCTCGCAGAGGAGAAGAGGCGTCAGTGAGTGTCTAATCATAACCTTTGCGCCCAAACCTTGTTTTGATTGTATTTGTTTTTTGTCCCCAAAAGGATATGCAGATGATATGTCTCATCCCAGAGATCTGTTATATGACTGGTCTGACTGACGACATACGTGCGGACAACCGAGTGATGCGAGACATCGCATCGCATACACGTATCAAACCGACCATAAGAATGGCTAAACTCCAAGAGTTTATAGACAATGTCCGCAACAATCCAAATGCCCGAAAGTTTTTAACCGATTGGGGTTTGGATATGGACGACAAGCCATACCACACTCAGGGCCGCACTATGATGGCCGACAAGATCGTGTTGGGCAACGGGCATACGGTGCCCGTCGGACCCAAGGCTGACTGGGCCCGCGATGCCACTAATAACGCTCTCTTCCACACAATCAATATCAACAAATGGGTGATTGTGTTCACACAGAGAGACGCCGCCAAAGTGGACGAATTTGTCAAGACATTGAAGGCCGTCACCCGAATGATGGGCTTTACGTTCGGCGATCCCGACAAACTCGTGGCCAACAATGATATGCCCGCGAGTTATATCAATGCCATCAAAGGTGCCAACGTATCGCAGGCACAGATCATAGTCTGCATGACTCCGGGATCTTCTCAACGCGAGGACCGCTACAACGCAATCAAACGATTGTGTTATTGTGAGCTCGGAATGCCTAACCAAGTGGTCAGAGCCAACACATTGTCCGACGCGAAGATGCGCTCCGTTTGTCAGAAGATCGCAATCCAGATGTCGTGCAAAGTCGGTGGTCAGCCGTGGGCTCTACCGATTCCCTTCAAGTCGTGTATGATTGTAGGCATTGATGTCTATCACGACCCGACACAGAAGGGAAAGTCGTGCGTCGGAATGGTTGCGTCCGTCAATCAGGCGGTCAGCCAATGGTATTCGCGCGTATTCTTCCAGAACGCGCACACAGAGATCGTCAATACCATTGAGTCGGGAATTGTTGCGTGCCTTAAGAAGTTCTATGAGGTGAACAACAGTCTCCCGCAGCGAATCTTCGTCTATAGGGACGGTGTCAGTGACGGACAGTTACACACCGTCTATAACTTTGAAGTTCAGCAACTGATGAATTCAGTGCTCGACTTTGGCAAAGCGTTCAACAATTACGAGCCACAGGTGTCGTACGTTGTCGTCCAGAAGCGCATTAACGCCAAACTGATGATGAAGAGGGGCTCAGAGCTGGACAACCCTCCGCCCGGCTCTGTCGTCGACCACAGCATCACTCGAACCAATTATTACGACTTCTATTTGATCTCTCAATTTGTCACTCAGGGAACTGTCACTCCCACCCATTATATAGTGGTCTACGACACCAATCAGATGCCTCCCGACCGCATGCAAAAGTTGTCATACAAAATGACACATTTGTATTACAATTGGATCGGCACTATTCGAGTGCCCGCTCCCTGTCAGGTATCCATCAATTATCTGTTAATATCTATCATTATTGTCATTAATTATATTGTTTTGAATTGAATAGTACGCCCATAAGGCCGCATATATGGTCGGACAGGTGCTCAAGAAGTCACCGCCGGAATCGTTGGCATCAAATCCTTATTATCTCTAAAGATTGTCGAAACAATATTTACTTATTTTTTGTCATTTCGTATTTCGTTATTAATAACAATGATTTACTTCTCAAATTATTTTGTATTTTTGTCAACTCAAACACCACTTGTGTTCCTATAATACAGTCAATTATTTAACCACAATTCAGCCATGAATAATGTGGTCTATTTTTTTTATTGATTTTTACTGAAAATACGGACATTTATTGCATTCATAATTATTGTGTTTTGAAATTTGTTGTGTTTTTGAATTTAAAGACAATATTATTGTTTGAATTTTTGATAGAATGCTATTTCCGTTGAATTATTTTTTTTTCAATCATTCATAAAAATTGTTGTATATTTTACTACAGATTTATCATTTCTATTGTCATAACTACCAAAAAATACATTTAATTAACAATTTTATAATTGTAAGAATTTTATTCACAAATTTATTATTTCAATAGTAATTACATTTCAATTCAGATTAACATTTGATAAAATATTTTCAATTAAACATAAATATAATTATTTAGATATTAATGAAAGTCAAACATTTTGTTAATTACAAACATTTTCATTCATAAAAATAATTGTCATTTTAAACTATTATTAAACACAATTAATGTATTAAAAATTTCATTAATTGTATAATTAATAAAAAGTTAATTCTTGAATAAAAATATTTCATAAAAATATAGTTTGCGATAAAACATGAAAGAAAACTCAAACGTTATTTAAAATCTTTGGTCGAAAATAAAGATATTTTACCGAAAATTCTATTCATTGCTTAGAATTTGGAAAATATTTAATTAATAATCGATTTGTTTGTATTTTTGAGAATAAAATACAAAAAATCGCACATTTTATAAATTAATATAAATTAAAGCTTTAAATAATTGTCAAAAAATGCAATTCTCTATAGTTTGACATTAAATAGATTGCTGTTGTGTTGGCTTTTGCAGAGGGAAAGGCAAGTCTATAACTACTATACAATTAATTCAACATTGCTTTTGAAAACATCTTTTAGAAGTATTTTACAACAAAATAAACCAAATTTATAATTAATAATGAACTGCATTTGCAATCAAACCGATAACACGATTACAGTATAACGCACTGCAGACCGAAGGATAATATTTTCAAAAACCACTTTATAGTGAATTAACACTTTAGGTGTTAAACAGATTCACTAAACATAATGTCTATTCCAAGTGCTATCGAGAACTCGAGTGAACATCAAATTATTTGGCACTTAATATACAAAAAACAACTTTTCTCTGATAATAATGTTCAAAGTTTTTAAAGTCTGGCTTTCCTTCTGTTGACGCGCAGAGATTCGGGCAAATCATAGCAAATACAGACACAACAACCCGGGAATCGGAACCAATCGGCAAAAATGCCGCGACACTCGTTCTTGGGATCAAATGCGAGCAATCGATGTAAACGATACTGTTGTTCACATTTGCAACCGTCGCGGCAAAACATCTGCGACCCCTCGTAAGCGCATTTCTCCCAATGGATGTACTGTTCAAAGGGGTACACATTCAACAGCGCAAGTGTTTCGCCCCTCGTATTGTTGGCCCAATACGGGGCCACCACTTCCTCTTTGATGGGACACGCGTTCACACCTTTCTTGGGCTCCGAATCGTTTGGATCGGACTTTGTATCGGAAGTGGTTGTGGTCTGCGGTGTCGCCGAACTTATGTACATCTCTGCGATGGGAATATCGTTTGGTTCGTGATTTGTGTCGGAGGTAGTGGTCGGAGGGTTGGTCTCGAAGCGAGTGCTGTCTTCGGTTTCCGTTTCGATGTCAATGAACTCTGTGTCGAGAGAGGGCTTGTGTTCTGATTCGTTGGCTGTCGTCATGTTTTCAAGACTTTGATTCATAGCGTTTGGCGTTAAATGAATACTTGAATTGAATGACGAAAGAGTTGTTGCACTAGAAGTGGTTTGTGTGGAGTGATTGGAATCGGTGGCAGATCGGGGGCCAAACCCTATGTACTGATTCTGTGCTCTCCCTCTGCCGTAGAAATAGATGGAGTCGTACTTCTCTCGGGTCTCTTCGAGTTCAGCCCTGAGGATCTGACTCTGGCGTTGGTCGCCATACATACGTCTCATGAATCCCTGGTTCTCGAAGATATATCGCCGAACACTACTCCACGGATAAGCACTTCCCGGTTGAGCGCAGAAAGAGTTTTTACTCATATCGCACGGGATTTCCCTCATTAGTCGGGGACTCATTCGTGGGCCACAAGTCATTTGGCAGAGACAGTACTCGATGTGGATCCACATCAACACCAATAGCCGGTAATCCATTTGATTGACTGTTAGTCTGAAAGTCATTGGGATTTGCGTCAAAGTGAGGAAAAGTAAAGCAAACTTTTAGACAACTTTTACACTTTACACGTCTCTCTCAAACAGCGGACGGCGTTTCAGCCAAACGTGGGATTAATGGCACGACTTTGGCTCTGACTCTATGACACGCATCACAACCGGAATGCTATGCAATGGACTACTCGTGCATCTCATCCTATGAGTGCTATCAACCACTGTATGCACTACTGGGCCAACACTGGGCCACTCTATACCACTCTATGCCGCCTCTATAACCACGATATGCCAGACCCTCTGCCACCACTCAAACGCCAATAAGAATCCAAACAATCATTGAATCTGAAGTGCAATGAATGCAAAGATAGTTGAAATGCAAACAAATTGTGAATATATTATGAAATAAATGTGTCACTGAATGCATATCATTGTTCATAGAATTGAACAGTTATGGCCCAGTAGTACAACTGAGCGCTCTATACAACAGATACTGGAAAATGCATTTCAGTTGTTATCAACGATAATGAACTGAATTTCAGGTTCTAATGCCAGTCACCAACTGATACGGTCTTTACTTGGGATGGGGAGAGACACCAGATTAGGGGCACATCACCACCACATCACCAACACATCATCACCACTACATCCCATCCCATCACCTCTCTCTCCCTCTCTCTCGATATAACCAGTTTTGATCACTATTTGCTTTTCATAAACTCAAATGTCGTTTTCGTTCAAAACCAACACTACTCTACATTTTTAATATCATTTTTAATCAAATGTTTTATTCATGTTTTATCTTTATTGTAGATTTTAGTTATTGAATATTAATTAATTACTTTAACTCTTTCATAATTGTGCACTTATTTTCATCGATTTCTATCATCTTTTTAAATAACCTTTTTGTCTGAAATATAAACTTTTATTTATCTCATAGACTGCTAAGCATTGAGTTTAAGAACAGTTAAAATTGTTGTCAAACATCTCTTGGAAACCTTCACTCTTCACAACTCTAACACTTATCGTTCATATATTCTGTAAAATTCTGCTTATTTAGAGTCATATCTCTTCCGGTTCTAGAGTTTTTGTTTAACATTAGTATTCATATAATCCTCTCTTTTATTTTAATTTAATTTACATTTTAGTGTTAAATACGTTATTAAGTTTAATACGATATTAAATAAATTTATTTTCTCTGATTTTAACTGACAATTTTGAAATAAACAATTCCCTAAACAATTGAATTCAATATACAATACAGCACTTTATTATCAATACAATACATCTATACATGTACAGTATATGAGTCTAAATATTGTTTTTAAAGTTAACGTTCAAAAGCCTAAAAAGTTTAATCTACTAAATATTTCACTCATTTGGGAATTTGCACTGAATTTTGATAACAGACTCTATTAAACATACAGAGAGTCAATGCCATCAAAATAGCAGACTTTGTTTATTTTCAAATCTTTTCCTGTCTTTCCCTTTTCAGAGACCAAACGTGTCGTTAGTTGTTATCACAATATCTGAACACAATATCTAAACAAATGGAAAACTTCTTATTAGTCGCTCATCGGAAAGACGCGACACAAAGATAACACAGAATAAGCATAACTTAAGCATAACGTGAAGTTTAAGGTCAGATACACTCGTTTTGCATTTACATCAGTCATTCACGTCAGGGAAAGGCCGACAAGTTTAACAATCGCTGCCATTAGGTCTTCAGGTCATGGAAATTAAATAATCTCTCATTAATGGATATATTGTTATGCATATTATGTAAATGTATATTAACTTTATATCATTTGTTATATATTTATAACGTTTGAATAAAGCGAAGGGCATTTAAACAAAATCTAACCATTAATTTAAACCAGAAATATGCAAAGAATCAATTCTAAACCCATTATATTGTCAATACTTAAAACTATTACCGTATCGATTCAATTATACTGATAGCAATCTATTCATTGATTTCAGTCCTTGCAGAATATCTTTGTAAATTGTATTCATATGATATGGTATTAAAATAATGTCAACTTTGAATTAAACGTGTTATTATTATTTAGATATTAAATATTCATTTCAGTATTACGTAAAAAAATAATTAGAAATGTCATTAACGCTCACAATTGTCATCATTTAATAATAAATCAATGTTTATTATATACGTTTCAAGGCTTGAATAACAACTAATAATAAATTACTCAATGTTTAGATTGAATTCTTATGACTTAAAATATGGTTAAATTCCGTTTCTGTCTTTTGTCTGTAAATATATTTTAAGGCAAAACATATTTAGGTCTTCAAAAGTCCGGTAAACACATTGTATGAGACAATTGTATTGAAATATTTATCATAAACTGATTGATGGTTAAGATATAACATGAGATGATCTCTAAATCGGAATCATTTATATTGATTGAAAATAAGGTCAAGTTTTAAACATATTGGGAATATTAGGACAAAGTTTGGGCACAAATATAGTAAAAGTTTACAATATATGATAGATATTCTCGTAATAACCCGGATATACAGTGAATCCAAAACAAAAAAGTGAATTATCTAACGATAAATGCTTAATACATGTGATTATAATTGTGTGAAAATTATAGGCAAATATTTTTGAAAATATATTTTTGTTTTTCATGTTATAATAATTATGGTAACAATTATTCATACAATTATATCAATACTAAATGTCATTCATTTTTATCGCAAAATACGATTTATAAGCGTTTAATAAAACGACAATTAATTTAATTTCAATGAATGAAAGGCTTTACACAGACTTTCAATAGAGAGACACAAAAAAGTATTGCATAAAAAAAGTGATAACAAGTGGAGAGTCTGTGAAGTGTAGAGGCATTGAGTGATTGCACGCCTCGTGTGTAACGTATTGTACGGACGAATCGTTTGTGTTTTGTTTGAGTTTTGGTTTGCATTTCGTCTTCAAATGTAAACACAAATTGCATTGAAATCTCGTTTTTGACGACAATATGAACCAAAAAGGCCTCAAAAAGCCATTGAAACGCGATTTGAAACAGACATCCATTGAAGACTTCATTGTCAGGAAGAGGTATAACAACCACAACAACGACAACACGGATCACATCACACAACACACCGACCACTCTATGGACACACCGTTGGCCACCACTTCAGACACCACTTCAGACACCACTTCCCTCCGGCCACCATTAACAATTATCGCCCAAGTTTTTTGTGAAAATTTTTTTTGACAAATTTCCCGATGAAAATTACACCTAACCTTACCTAACCTAACCAAACCAAATATAACATAATATAAGTTAAGTTAGGTTATATTTAGTTAGGTTAGGTTAGGTTAGAAATTTTTCGGAAAAATATTTAAAGTCGAATATTTCGATAAGTATTCGACCCACATAGATTTAGATTCCAAATTCGTTTTCAGCGTTGAATTCTACATCGAAATCATATGAGACATAGATATATTTCGTTAAAAAATGCTTTTCGAACTAAAGTTCTAAGTCGAATAACTCGAAAAATATTCGACATAGAACATTTTTGTTTTCATATTCGTTTTTAGCGTTGAATTTTACATTAAAATAAATTACTAAAATCGTGGGCGATAATTGTTAATGGTGGCCCTTCCCTCCACACCAATGACACACACATGGAGTCGACCGCCGGAACCGATGACAACGAGACGATAGGTCTAATAGAACTGAGCGATTGGTCCCAAACCAGTGATATATCGGAAGTACCCGAAACGCCGCCGCAGATGATTGTCCACCACTTGTCTGACTCCGAAGACGACGACATCGAAGACATGGAAGAGATGTTTGGGTTGAACCGAATGCCCGACTGTTTGCTTCCGATGTCTTCGTCTTCATTGAGAAGCGATTGCAAACATCATGTCTTATATAGAGTTCCCATCGAAGGTCTGATGACATTAGTTCCCAAACCATATCCGGACACCTATTCAGACAAATGGGACTCAAGACACGTGAAAATGCCAAACAGTCCTCACAATCAGATAACGGCTGTTCAGACGGTCGACGACCGGGAAGTGAAGACACAACTCTGCAAATGGGAGTTAATTCAGGAAAACCTATTGTCAGACATCAAGTCATTTGAACAGTTGGAAGAAGCGATTAAGACATACAACCCTTTTATGGAAAGACATGGTTTCGATGTCTTGTATGAGTTCTTTAATGATAACTGCACTGAAGAGGAGAGAAAACAATTCTTTGACGACATTTTGCCGCAAATGATTCAATTAGCGCTTCGATTGCCGCAAATTGTCACTCAATCGGTTCCGCTGTTAAGGCAAAGACATAACTCGACGTTATTCTTAAGTCAAGAGCAAATCGCATGTCTTTTGGCGAACGCTTTCTTCTGTACTTTCCCTAAAAGAAGTGAATTCAACAAAGAATACAAAACTTATCCAATTATTAACTTTTTGGGGTATTTTTGACATAATTGTGACAATTATTAAATGTATTAATTGTTTGTTTATAACAATAGATTGTTTTCGAGTTTCGGTTCTTCTAAATACAGCAAATCCAACACCAAAATAGAGAAACTCAAGTGTTTTGTCAATTACTTTCGAAGAGTCACTAAAGAGATGCCCAAAGGAGTCGTCAGTTTCGAGAGGAGATCACTAATGGAAGAAGAAGTGCCCGTTTGGCACAACTCTAACAAATCGATCCACAAATTGGTTGTATTGAAGAATGGCTTCATAGAGACGGAAGGCGAGGGTCTATTACAAGTGGATTTCGCCAATCGGTTCTTAGGCGGAGGTGTTCTCAGGAAGGGCTGCGTTCAAGAAGAGATCCGATTTGCCATTTGTCCCGAACTATTGATTTCTCGATTGTTTACCGAAGAATTGCTTAACAATGAAGCGGTTATTATTAGCGGTTGCGAACAATTCAGCACTTATTCTGGTTATGCAAACACTTTTGAATGGACTAACGATTACAAAGACAACACCTCTTATGATGAGTGGGGCCGTCGGTTGACACGAGTCGTGGCCATCGATGCCATTCGTTTTGAGAGTCGCCAAAAGCTCACGCAATACGAGACCCAAAGGTTTGAACGCGAACTCAATAAAGCGTTTTCCGGATTTCTTGACCGAAGAGATTGCGATCCGAAACACAAGTGTGGCATCGCTTCTGGCAATTGGGGCTGCGGTGCATATAATGGCGATCCAAACCTTAAAGCCATTATTCAACTGATGGCCGCTTCGCAAGCGGACAGAGATTTAGTGTATTTTACTTTCAATGACAATGAATTGAAAAAACGTTTGAAAAAGTTTTACAATTTTATAATTAGTAATGACTTTAAAGTAAGACATCTTCACAAAGCATTACTATTATATCAACAAACCATTGATTTTTCTAAATTTAAACCTAAAATCACAACTAATTTATTAGATTTTATTATGTCGTCAAAGAATTTAATTTTTTAGACATAATAACATGAATTTCAAAATTTTTAATACTGTATATAATATTGTATTTATTTTTAATGTGTTATTTGTTTAAATTATAGAAATTTATAATCTGTTGAAAAAATAATTTATTTTTTATAATAAAGAATACAATATTTTAAATCAAATCAATTGAGTAATTGTGTGTAATTCGGAGACAACAGTTGAGTTGTCTATATTTGTGATCAAATACACACACTATAGAAATGTAATTCTGGTAAACATGTAAGTCATGTGAATAGACTGAATGTGTTTATGTGTTTGATTAGAAATTAGTCACAAATTAGGTGATCAGTAAACTTAACAATATTCATATGTCGTGCTATTGAATGAACCGCCGATTAAAATATATTTAAACAAAAATTATAATAAAAATAATGGAAATTGTTTTTTTTAAATAACGGTTTAATTAAATCAAAGCAGATATTCTTCAGGAGTACAGACATAACTTCAGGAATTATTAAAATTTTTTATTTATTTAACGTAAATATAATCAAAATAATTCATTTTTGAAGACTGTTTATAGACTAAAATAATATTCATTAAAACCATTCTTCGAAAGAATTCTTAATTAAATAATTACAGAATAAGTGTTGATATCATATATTAAAATATTTCACAATAAAATCACATCATTTTGCAATTGAATGCAATTTTGCATAAAAAGTGTTTACAATTCAAATAAATGAGACAAAAGTTTGATTTTTAATTCAAAAGACTTTATTTGGTTTTACAGTATTTACAAAAAACTAATTTTGATATAAATTGCAAAGTCTTTGAATCGAAACACTGAGTCTTTGGAGAGGAGAGACATCTCATTCTTCTTCACTTCCAGAGCGCGATCTCCTTCTCCTTCTGCGTCTTCGGCCGCCCTTCGAGTGACCGCGTCTTCGGTGTCGACGACCAGAACGGGAACGACGTCTGTGTCTTCCGCCCGAACGGCTTCGACGCCGGCGTCGGCTCTCAATCACTTCACCGCCCGATCGCAGCGGAGATGTCGTCTCTTCTTCGGAATCGATTTCAACGATTGCTTTCATTTTTGACTCAAAATTTTGTTGATATTTACAAAAATTCAAATTTTCCTAACGATTGACTGATTTTTGAAATGACTTCTCTTTATATACCCCTTAAACACAACAATACATTGAAACCATATTTCTTGCGATTGAGTGAACCGTTGATTAAAATATATATAAATTGAATTCAAATTATGTTAAATATAACGGAAATTATCTAAAATTAACGGAATTTTAAAAAATATACGAATTTCTCATTTTTGAACCAAAATCTGAGGTATTCTTCTGGTGTGAAGACATTAATTAAATTTGAGATTTTATTGAATTTTAAGACAAAATCATAGATTCATTGATTAACAACATATTTCTTGTAATACATGAAAATAATTGGACTTTAATTACAGTCAAAAAATATTTATTAAACCCTTTTTTCAGTGTTTAAGGAATACTTTCTATTATTATCTTAAATAAGACAAGTCTTGAGTAAAATTAAAATCTTATTTAAAAATACAGACAAACTATTAAAACACTAATTAATTTGCAATTTTTTCATATATTGTAAATATAATCATTGGGTCTATATTTGGACACGATTTTTACCAAAAAATGTATTTAATAAAAAGTGTTAAAAATTAAGTAAATGAGACAAAAGTTTGATTTTTAATTCAAAAGACTTTATTTGGTTTTATTTACAAAAGAAACTAATTTTGATATAAAATGCAAAGTCTTTGAATAGAAACTGAGAGTCTTTGGAGAGGAGAGACATCTCATTCCTCTTCACTTCCAGAGCGCGATCTCCTTCTCCTTCTGCGTCTTCGGCCGCCCTTCGAGTGACCGCGTCTTCGGTGTCGACGACCAGAACGGGAACGA
>CAJPIZ010001412.1:0-16809 GCA_905368565.1 Medioppia subpectinata | reverse complement strand
ACTATATTGTAGTGACGAAAATTATTATATTGTTTTAAAATAAATAATGTATTTCTAATTTATTTTGCCATTAATTACTAATATTTGAATGAGTTTTGAAAGCTAAACGACCATTTTCATCATAACATTTTGCTAAATTGCGTATAAAAAATATTACATAATATTTATATCACATATTTAAAAATTATAAATGCATATTTGACCATTTTAAAATGCATATTTAATTACATATTTGACTGCTTATAAATGCATATTTTGATATGCTTTAATAATAAGCATTAACAGTTATATTTTGAAGTTGTTTCAATAGAATTAATTAAATTTTATTTATTATAACAAGAGTTAAATTAATTGCAATTTATGTTATATTTTATAATAGTATTTTCTATGTGATGCATTTTGTATAAAATACTTTAGCATAAATTCGATCTTCCACTACGTTCTCATACAATTTATGTTACAATTTAACATTATTTAAGTGTTAGTTTATCAATATAGACAGTCACAAAGTGCGTTTTGGTGCTTTCTTCACAGAGAAAAATTATTTATAGTTCATTATTACAAATATTAAAGTTGTGTGAATACAATGAGTCAAACATTACTTTATCTAAATTAAGTTTTTCTGTGAAGAAAGCACCAAAACGCACTTTTTGTCTGTCTATATTTATCAATATGAAAATTGATGACAATAAAATTTATTAAATTATTAATATATAAATCCATGTAATTTTTTGAGGGAACAACTGGTTACTCTAAAAAAATCGAGCGCGCTCGGTTTTTGGCCAAGCCAACAATAAATAGTCCTAATTAACTCCTTCTGAGGACAGTAACAAAGAGACTCTAGAATGAGGACGGTTGGTCAGCCTACATACATATAAAAACTACAATATACTTATAAAAAATATAAGATTAACATGGTATTTTAGCCATTATTTAAATCAAATCATGACTGTTAATCAGGACAATAATTCTTAGTCATTGAAAATCATGTTAAAACTCATTCATAGTATTTGATAAGATTTAATATAAAAATCACAAAAATGAATGTTTTCCAATAAGTTGAAATACATTTTCCAATGCTTAAGTTTAATATCATAAATGAGTTTTAACACTATTTTCAATTGTTAATAATAGTTTTTTGATTAAAATTCATATGAGTAGATCTTGATTGGCTAATTTGACTGCTACTCATTATGATAATTTTGATCTATAAACTGTTAAATATAATGTTTTAATGTATAAAATGTTTATTAGTAGCTATAAAAAAGTTTATTAGGCAATTATCGATTAATAATACTTATTAAAAAAAAGATAAAATTAAATGTTATGCAAAAATTCAATTAAATTATTTTTAATAATTTATTACAATTTTATTTGAGCGATACACTATAAATGTAATATGGTCAAATTTCACCTTCAAATAACATCCCGGTTGGAGTTCATAAGACCAGGTGCCGATGTTAGGATCCATATCTACCGCGCATACCCATTGGCCGCCGTACTCGAGTCCCACGTGATACTCAACATCTTGACACACTTTGCTCGGGTGGGTCCCATTGGCCAACTGCTTTCTCAGCATTCCCATTACTTTGTCGCTTATATCGGCGTTTATTGTGTTGTGCAACACTTCCAGCGTCGACGGGTGTGGCCCACACTCGTCAACTGTCTGGTCATGGGTTATAGTTTTGCTTGCGGGTACTGTTTGTCCACCACAATCATTGTGATTATGATGGTGATTCTGTGCCAGTTTGTTGACTATTTTTAATGCCCTGATCTCTTTGCCCAACGAGCGAATACAATCGTGACCTGATGTCCACTCGCATTGACATTTCGCACATCCGACGATCTTATAGCGACAGTTAGCTATATGTCGCGGTAGGTCATCGAGTTTGACCACTTCCTGACACCCGATTCGATCGCAGCGTATTTTAAACCCACCCAATTTATTCGTCATAATTCTAAAACATACATGGTTAAAAACATTAAATGATTTAATTAGTATTGTAAATAAATAATTAGATAATAAATTCGAGATGCTAATATTTTATTTCTAATAGATGTTAAATTTTAAAAAAAATTATTATTTAAAAATATATTGCTTGTAAAATTGTTAATTTACACATTGTTATTCACCTTGCTAAAAAAGACAAATCATTTCTTGTCAATGGTTTCCCATCGTATGGACAGGTAGTGTTGGTCTGAAGCCATTGAGTGATACAGTGCTCGCAAAACGACTGACCACAACATGTGCTGTGATATAACACCGGACTGTGAAATATCTCGTGACATAAACGGCAACAATAATCGTCCCAATTCTCGTCCGGCAGGTCGGGGAACCGTTCCCTCACATATCCCGACATTTTGTTGTTGTAAGAATCTATTGACTTATTCAATATAAATATTAATATCTGTTGTATAAATTAATTATATTATAATAAATAACTAGTAGAATTTAGTTTTAATAGTTTTTAATATTAATAAATAAAAATTAAGTATGAATTAAAATTGATTTAAACACAAGTTAATAACAACTTTTGTTTGTGTTGTTCACATGAGTTGTGTATTTCAATCAATGCTTTAAATAAGTTTTTGCATTAAAACAAAAAGTTTAGAGTTATTTATACCAATCAATAATACAATACTTACTATTCATCTGTACTTTACCTGCGCCCTACAATGTGACCCTGTTTTTAATCCGTTTACACACAGTATTTATATTAAGTATAAATCCGGTTGTTTATAGTATAGGTTGTAGTGTTATATACAATCAATACAATATATAAATATCAACCATGCTATTTTATATGCTATATAAGGTTAGTTAGCATGAGGATTTAATATGATTTAAACAATATGATTATACTTTGATTCTGAGCCTAACCAACCATTAGCTCCGGGTATACCATCTCAATAATTAGCAATTATTAATTACTTAAAGCCTAACTCAATCAAGGTATATTTAAATCAGTCAAATCATATTCTTAACTATTATGGTTGTAAAATAATTATTAATCTAAAAATAAAATGCAAATATTTTGAAAAATAATCAGTTTTTATAACATAATAAAAATTAATAAAACAAACAAATAAAATGTGCATAAAATATTTTAATAAAATATTTATTTATTTATAAAATCTAGATAATATGTTAATAGTCTATATTTCTAGAGTAATATACTTAAATGTTAAAAAAATTAGTAATCAATTACCAAATAGAAAAAACATCTGCCATTTAAATAACCCCATCTGTAAATTAATAATAATTGTATTGCTATAACTGCATATATCACCCCAATTAACTGACCAAGCCACATTCCACACTAATTATAATGACTGAAAAGGGGGCGAAAAATATGGTCGAACCGACACAAACATCGGCCACAAAAATATACAGCGGTTCCGACGATATCAACGATAAGTGCATACAATTATGCCGACGCTATTTGGCCGGCATTTGGTCGACAGCGACCGGCGCTGACGTGCGGGTACGGCCGGTGTCCGGCGGACGCACTAATCATCTATACTTATGTCAACTAACATCACCGACGGCTCCGGTAGCCGGCAATGTTAATGATGAGCCGCAGCCCCGAGAAGTGATTGTCAAATACTACGGCTGGAAGTATGACTTTAAGATCGGTCACCCGACCCAACCCCGATTCAACGACCCGATCGTGATGTCCCTAACGTCTAGCAAAGGGTTAGGCCCTCATGTGTACGGACTGAACCCCGAGGGCGAAGTGCTCCGGTATTATAAGCACCGGATCTTTGCTAAAAGTGACATCAATGACGAGCGATTGATGACTGGGTTGGCCCGACAATTGGCCAGATTTCACGCCCTCAACGCACCGGTAGGTCGGGATCGGGACTGGATTTGCAATTATTTTGAGCAGTTTTTAGCCGAATCGGGCGATAATGTTAACGCTATGCTGGAGGCTGTGCTCCGCGAGTACGGTTGTCAGCTCCGAGAGCCGACCCTTGACCTGAGAGCGGAGATCCAATGGCTGATCGACTGTATCCGTGGCCAATGGTCTGACGGACCGTTGGTTTTCTCGCACAACGGCTTTAAGTTCAATAACATTATGGTTACCGACGAGGAGGGGGTGGAGGGATCGGCACCGGGAGAGAAGGCAATGCTGATTGACTTTGAGTTCTCCACGTATGGCAACCGTGGCTACGACCTTGGTCAGTTTTTTATGCCCACCGTAGAAATAACCGCTGATGGTAAAATTGAGTTTACGGCCGAACCGGCAATGAGACAATTCATCCAGGTATATCGCCAGGAGAGTGTCCAACTGTATGGTTCCCAGTGGGCCACTAAGCCGTATAATACGGCCGACTATATGTTAAATCAGTTTGTTTTTTATGTTAGTCTACCGTATGTTTACAATATTACTTTTTCTCAGTCCCGATACTCGCCGGGAATTCCCGGATCGCGATATAGTTAAACGGCTTTACAATACAAATGTTAATCAAATTCTGCACCTTAAGCGCCATTTTATTAAGCATGGTGTTATTAAAATATAGCAATACGAGTTTTATCTAATTGCAATATGATGTTTAATGTTATTTGCTAATAATTATTGTAATATGATAAAATAACTTGTCAGGTTTTATAAAAAAAAATGTAATCTTATATTGTTTAAAAAGTTTAGATCTTTAATAATGGGTTATATTACAAAATTATTGTATTAATTAATAATATTATCAATTATTAATAAAACAAAAACTGTTGTATTAATTTTATTGTTAACTCTTTTACTATTTATAATAATAGTAAAATTGTATTAAACTAAACAACATGAACTACACTATTTTAATATTGTTTTGGCTAAACGCGCTCGGTAATAATAAACAACCACCATAAATTATCATCATTGTACAACTTACATTATTAACCACAATTACCTTGTTAATATAGCGCACATTTCCAGCGTAACAATGGTAAGCCACGGCACAATAAGAGATTACCCTGGTGTTTCTATAACCGGGTGCGGAGTCGCACATATGGGCCATAAACTAGAGGAGGGGTGTTTCAGTTGGCACACCAGTAACGGGGCGTTGGCTAACGTACGCCGGGGTCGGCCCGCGGCTCCCGGAGAAGTGCCGTGGATTGTATACATTACGGGCACACAAAACGGAGTGTATTTATTTTATGTTGCTTATTATTTTAAAATTAAATATTTACTATTAGCTTTTTACATCATGTGACAACTTAGTTACTTAACTTTATATACAATTTAACAGTATTTGATGTATTTAATTCACATTTTAAATTTTAAAGCAATTTCTCAGCGTCCGGGACCATATTCAATGAGCGCTGGATTATAACGGCTGGTCAAAATACATTGTAAGTTTTATTTATCTAGATACCTTTCTACTGAATGTTGTTATTACTTTATTTTATAAAATGCTTAACTAAAATAAAATGTTATATACATCACTCCCACACCACACACCTGACCACCCATTCAAATAAAGTTGCGGGCTACGTTGCACCGTGGCCAATCTGCGCATCTACCCTAGCGCGTTTAGCAGCAAACACTTGGAGCACACGCAATATTACGAGGCAAAGGATACACACGTGCACCCCATGTTTGAAACGTCCGACAAGGCTAACAAGGAGTATGACATCGGGCCAATCGAGCTGAACACGGCTATGGTGTTTGATCAGGAAACCATGACTCTGGCCAGACCCGTGTGTCTGCCCGAAATGAACCAGATTAATCGCGATGGTCAGTACGCCTTGTTCGCCGGTTATGGCAATGTTGATGGACTGCCCATGGTTGGTTGGACAAAGATTAAGCCCTTTAAACCTGGTAAGGGTCGGTCTATAGTGGCCACCCGGTATCCATCGCAGGCCGGAGAGTTCAAATGCGAGGTATACCATTATGGTGGTTTATAATATATTCATATTATATTTTTTTTGTTAAATTACTATGTTTAAATTATACTATGCCTACAGTTTGATAGTGCCATAAACCATTCTGTATATTTTGACAATACTTGCGAACACTCCTGTCTATTATCCCAAACAGGGTATGACATCATTAGTTGTAATATTCCACGCAAACACATTACACGTGAGTTTAGCACATCGTTATTTGAGGAATGATTGTATATACTGCAAGTCAGTTTAAATATAATTATACATAATACAATTTATAATTTGAAGATGATTTTTAAATGTAGTATACCTAGAATTTAAATCTAAATCAAACATTTCTTCGCCAATTTTCCCCATACTATATATATCGCATTTATGACCGTATTTTTTGTGTACAACTTCTGGTGCCTGGTACCTTAAATCACCAACATCAGCAGAGTGTTTCTTACTTGTTCTATAATGTATTTGACTATCATGCACAGTTGCAAGGCCAAAATCACCAAGTTTAATAAATCGACCTTGGTTAAAATTAGTCACATTTAAATTATATACAATTAACACATTTTCTGGTTTAAGATCACGATGAATTATCTGTGGCTTCAATTCATGCAAATATTGTACACATTTAAGGAGTTCAATGAATATTTCGCAAGAAATGTAGTACTCGTATGCATTCATTGGTTCTGCCAATTGTCGGCCAAATGCCAGCCTTTTTTCCGCTAATACTTTGCGCAGACTTTGCGGACAATATTCCATCTGTATATACAGCCGACTGTCTCCCAGCCATGAGTTATGGTATTTTACCACGTATTTCGAGCGCACCTTTGCTAGACTTTTAACTTCGTTTAATATGGCTTTTCGTTTACTTTCATCATAACTTTCTAATATTTAAATATGAACATTTATTAAATTAATAAATTAATAAAAATTACATTAATATATTACCAAGGCAATCGACAATTTTTATCGCATAATAATCACCGTCTAATTTATGCTCCACTTTATACACCGGGCCGTACCCACCCCTCCCTATAAATGACAACTCTTGAAAATGCTCTTTGTAAAAATTTTTATATGACTCGTAGCTGTCATCTATTATAATAGTTATAATATTTGATTATGATTAATTTTGTTATAGTTGTGTTGATATACCTTCATATTGACTAATCGTGCTTATCAAAACGGGTTTAGTCTGTGTTTGTGTTATTGCGCTGGATCGATTTGATTGTTTATTACTTATGCCTAAATTTACTTACATAACAGATTATTTATTAATTTAATTTATAAATTATATTTAATAACAGAGTTTTTAAGTTATATTTAGAAAATAAATTTACCAGCATCATTTTGATTGCTAATTATTTGGTTTTGAATATTTATTGGTATTAATAGGTCTTCAGATTTTAATTCATTGTCATATAAATGCTGTAAATCTAATGTATTGTAAGTTAATTGTAATTCTGTTGCGTAAAAATCGACAAAATTTGAGTAACCATTTTCAATTATTTTAAGTGATTTAGAAATTGTAAACACTTTATCATTGGCAACCACACACATATAATTAGTTGAATGTTTGATCATGTTCAGCATAGGTAGGCGCCGGATATCATGTTCAATGTTTAGTAGTTTGGGGGCTAACTCCAATACACTATTGCCATTTTGATTATATTCACCACAATAATACATACAGCCTGTGAATGACTGAAAGAACGTGGTAATACCCATACATGACACGCATCTAATATTTAATAAACACGCGATCAATCGCGGTCTGTATACTATTGGGTCTGATATGTTATGGCCTAATTGCCGGGTGATATTCGTACCCCAGCTATACACTTTGCCTTCAGTCGTGATAGCATACGAGCAACTATTGTGACAGTTTATCATGTTAACTTCATAATGATCAGTAAAATAATCCAACTCGATCGGTTCATTAATCTCTAGGCCAACTCGCTGACCGCAGCCAACCTGGCCCTCACTATTACTGCCCCACCCGTGCACTCGGCCATCGCTAGTGAGCACCAGTACATGATCGTGCCCTAGACTGACTGCGCGTATTTGTTTGTTTATAAAATATGGAATTGTTTGGGGTGTAGCGAATAGATGAAATGCTATTGGTGCAAAACTGCTGATTATTTGCTCCATATAGCTGAGTTGTCTAAATCTTCCTAAGCGGCCCTTCAAAATGTGTCCCCAACTTAATATTCCCTGACCTGATTGTTCATTAGTCACTGCCAGCCCCAACATGTTGCCCGTGACTATGTATTGGATCTGTTGACCGCACAGTCTCGGTATAATCTGTGGTACTTTAATTTCAAAGCTGTTCGGTAAGCCCAGACATCCGTTAGTGTTGTCACCTAAGCCGTAGGCCTTGTCTTCATTGGTTATGTATATGACGTTTTGCCGCAATTCTGGGTGGAGAGGGTGTCGAAGACGTGCAACAGTTTAATCTCCTGTTTGACCGAATCGGCTATTTTATCACATATTTTAAATTTGGATATAATTTCACACATTATTTACTCTCTTTTAATTGTATAGTTTATTATTCATTATAAAATAAATATATTATAATAAAACTTTCACTGATCATAAAATTATTAATTATTTAATTCAGTAATTTTTAGGTGTGGCAGATTCAATATTAGAGATGCGTATATAAATAATTAACACTATTAATACAAAATGGTGATAACAATTGTTGTAATAAGCTGAAACCATTGGATACCTTGATTTAATAACGTAGGATTTCTTATAATATGTGATAATATCTATAAGTTATAATAATAATATTGTTAATAACTAGTTTTATTCTTTATGAACTTGTTAGTTGTACACTAAATGTGAGTTAGCTTATTAATTAAAAAACATTATAATTTATAACTGATTTTTTTAGTAGAATGGAGTGTCTTGTGTTGTTCAGGTTGCAGTGCTGCACATCATGAATATTATACAGTAAATATCATATCAACGATGCTATGTTATATGTTTCAGAGAACAGTTCTCTATTTTAAATTTAAAATAAATGATAGGAATGTTTTTACATTTATTAAATATTTATTCAACTATGCAATAATAAACTTTTTAAAAGAATTGACACTTTTTTGATTAATAATTGACATTTTTTATACACAAAGCACAATAAATTTTACTTTAACATTAGTATTACATAATTCCGATTTTTAAATTTAAAATTAAAATTAACATAAAATATGTTTTCTCGATTTGTTCTCTATTTAATAGGAAATCTGGTCAAATGTTCTCTATTTTTAAACTTAGAGGTGATCACGCTAGTTATATGCTATATCAGCTAGTATGATTTAAACAATAAGATTACAAATAAACAAATAAAATGTGCATAAGATATTTTAATACAATATTTATATTTATTTATTTATAAAAATTTAATAAACAAATATTTCTAGAGTAATATAATTAAATGTAAATAAATTAATAATTAATTGCTAAATAGAAATAACATCTGCCATTTAAATAACACCATCTGTAAATTTATAATAATTGTATTGCTATAACTGCAAATATCGCCGCAATAAACTGACCAAGCTACATTCCACAGTGATTATAATAACTGAAAAGGGGGCGAAAAATATGGTCAAACCGACACAAACATCGGCCACAAAAATATACAGCGGTTCCGACGATATCAACGATAAGTGCATACAATTATGCCGACGCTATTTGGCCGGCATTTGGTCGACAGCGACCGGCGCTGACGTGCGGGTGCGGCCCGTGTCTGGCGGACGCACTAATCATCTATGCTTATGTCAACTAACTTCACCGGCAGCTCCGATAGCCGGCGATGCTTGTGATGAGCCGCAACCCCGGGAAGTAATTGTCAAATACTACGGCTGGAAGTATGACTTTAAGATCGGTCACCCGACCCAACCCCGATTCAACGACCCGATCGTGATGTCCCTAACCTCTCACAAAAGGTTAGGACCTCATGTGTACGGACTGGACCCCGAGGGCGAAGTGCTCCGGTATTATAAGCACCGGATCTTTGCTAAAAGTGACATCAATGACGAGCAATTGATGACTGGGTTGGCCCGACAATTGGCTAGATTTCACGCCCTTAACGCACCGCTAGGTCGGGATCGGGACTGGATTTGCAACTATTTTGAGCAGTTTTTAGCCGAATCGGGCGATAAAGTTAACGCTATGCTGGAGGCTGTGCTCCGAGAGTACGGCTGTCAGCTTCGGGAGCCGACCCTTGACCTGAAAGCGGAGATTCAATGGCTTATCGACTGCATCCGTGGCCAGTGGTCTGACGGGCCGTTGGTTTTCTCCCACAACGGCCTTAAGTTCAATAACATTATGGTCACCGACGAGGAGGGGGTGGAGGGATCGCCACAGGGAGAGAAGGCAATGATGATTGACTTTGAGTTCTCCACGTATGGCAACCGTGGCTACGACCTTGGTCAGTTTTTTATGCCCACCGTAGAAATAACCGTTGATGGTAAAATTGAGTTTACGGCCGAACCGGAAATGAGACAATTCATCAAGGTCTATCGCCAGGAGAGTGTCCAACTGTATGGTTCCCAATGGGCCACTAAGCCGTATAATACGGCCGATTATATGCTGAGTCAGTTTAAGTTTTTTATGTTAGTCTACCGGATGTTTACAATATTACTTTTCCTGAGTCCTGATACTCGCCGGGAATTCCCGGATCGCGATATTGTTAAACGGCTTTACAACACAAATGTTAATCAATTTTTGCCCCTTAAGCGCTATTTTATTGAGCATGGTGTTATTAAAATGTAGCAATATTAGTTTTATTTAATTGCACTTGTAGTGCAAAATGTTATTTGCTAATTATAATATTATAAAATAATTTTTTCAGGTTTTATATAACAATGTAATCTTAGATTGTTTTAAAAAGGTAAATTTATAATTATGGGTAATATTACAAAATCATTTTATTAATTAAAAATATGATAAATTATTAATAAAACAAAAACTATTGTATTAATATTGTTGTTTCAAGTAATTTATAATAAAGACTAATTAAACTAAACAACATGAACTACACTATTTTAATATTGTTTTGTCTGAATGCGCTAGGTAATAACAAACAACAATTATAAACTACCGCCATTATAAACTCACATTATTAAACACAGTTACCTTGTTAATTTAGTCCACGTTCCCAGCGTAACGATGGTAAGCCACGGTACAATCAGAGATTACCCTGGTGTTTCTATAACCGGGTGCGGAGTGGCACATATGGGCCATAAACTAGAAGAGGGGTGTTTCAGTTGGCACACTAGTAACGGGGCGTTGGCTAACGTACGCCGGGGTCGACCCGCGGCTCCCGGAGAGGTCCCGTGGCTTGTATACATTACGGGCACACAAAACGGAGTGTAATTATTTTAAAATTAAATATTTAATATCAACTTATTACATCAAGCTTCGACTTATTTATTTGACTATAATTTATACAATGTAACAGTATTTGATTTATTTAATTACCATTGTTAATTTAATAGCAATTTCTCAGCGTCAGGAACTATATTCAATGAGCGCTGGATTATAACGGCTGGTCAAAATACATTGTGAGTTTTATTTATCTAGATACCTTTCTACTAAATGTACTGTAGTTATTACTCTATTTTATAAAATGCTCAACTAAAATAAAATGTTATTTACATCACTTCCACACACAACTGACCACCCATTTAAATAAAGTTGCGGGCTACGTTGCACCGTGGCCAATCTGCGCATCTACCCTAGCGCGTTTAGCAGCAAACACTTGGAGCACACGCAATATTACGAGGCCAAGGATACACACGTGCACCCCATGTTTGAAACGTCCGACAAAGCTAACAAGGAGTATGACATCGGGCTAATTGAGCTGAACACGGCCATGGTGTTTGACCAGGAGACCATGACTCTGGCCAGACCTGTGTGTTTGCCCGATATGAACCAGATCAATCGTGATGGTCAATACGCCCTATTTGCTGGTTATGGCAATGTTGATGGACTGCCCATGGTCGGTTGGACCAAGATTAAACCTTTTAAGCCGGGTAAAGGTCGGGTAATAGTGGCCACCCGGTACCCATCACAGGCGGGCGAGTTCAAGTGCGAGGTATACCTACTTGATTGTTTTTAACACATTATTATTATCATTTTGTTAAATTACTATATTTAAGTTATACTATGCATATACTATATGCCATATAGTATACTAATGTATGTGTTGTAATTATTTCACCAGGGTGACAATGGCGGACCCTTAATCCAGTACATTGACAATGGTGTGGCAGTTTTGATTGGGATCTATTCCGAGAACATGGTGTATAAAAACGGACAGTGTATGCCTTTGAAGGACAAACACAATTTGACATTCACTCGAGTATCAAGGCAAATTGAATGGATACTTAGAGTGGTCAGACGCAGGCTTGGTAAAGTTAGCATGCGACACTTAAATGATACAACTAATACTAAACAAAATTACCCACAAGATTGATAATCTAATTATTGAAATCTAAATTACCCGCAATAGTACTCTCTCTCTCTCTCTCTCTCTCTCTCTCTCTCTCTCTCTCTACCGTAGATTTATTTATTAATTAAAATATATTTATTAAATGTAAAGTAATTGTGTAACTTTACTTAAAATTGTGAAATTATGAGAAACCTGTACTATTAAATAATTATTTTAATCTTAGTTTAAAAGTAAATACTTAATAAAATAAATGCAAATAATCATTTAAAACATTTCAAAATAATTAATTTATTTAATCATAATCTGTAACTTATCATAATGTAAATAATATACAACTATAAATCACTTAAATCCAGGTACATGTCAGATTATATTTAATCACTAGAGTATTTATTAATCACATAGTGAATCGAGTTAAGTTATCAAAAAAATTAGATCGCTTTTTAATGATCAATACTACAATATATACCAATAAATCCAGTTTAGCATTAGTTTTGGTGTTAAGGTAAATTATAATTGGGCATATTCATCTTTTAACGAATTAAATCAATTATATGTTTTTTATTGGTTAAATCTCTTTACATAGGTGCTAACCATATGAACTCTTATTTAATGTGTTGATAATGCTAATCTATTTTTAACCACAATTCAGCTATGAATAATGTGGTTTATAGGATCAAGTCGGCTACCCGTTCGGCTATGTAGTTAACGTATATCATTGCTGTGTGATCCTTGTTTAACAATTAAATTACACTTTAATTATTAGCATAACGCTTTTAAAAATACAATTACAATTAAATGTGCATTAAATAAAGCCGTAAAATAAGTAGATAATTTATCATTAGTGATTTAAAGAAAGAAAGAGGTAGTAAATAAGGACTGAAAATAGACACTGTTAGAGAACTATGAATTTAAATAGACCGAGATCGTTTAACTAAAATAAATCCAGCAGCCTTAATATTACCAATTAATGAGCTTTTATCTAAGAGTCGGGGGCTGTTAGCCATTGACCACTCGACAAAGGCCGCACAGTTTACCACATTCTTACACACTAGTGAGTCCATCACATCGGCCACAGCCGGCCTGTACTTTGAATTGTCGTATATGAGCCACTCTAAGGCCATCAACAGGTCCACCTGAACTCTGGCCGATAGTGTTTCATCAATGCCACAAATATGTACAATAAAACGCTTGAGTGCCGGCACATAGGCATCAAACAGTGCTATATTAACTCGGGGTCGGCAACTGATTTGGTGCTCAATACAGTAGGTTACTGTAGCGCCTTTGGTTAATAGTATGTCAAGCGTGTGATACAAATATTCTTTAAGTAACATCCCGGTCCCGACTGCCCGGTGCCACTCCCGCACTAGTAGTTTATACACTATAGTGTTTGAGTGAGCGATAGTGTCCGGGTCGGTAATCCCGGGGCCCATTGGGTCGGTTAGTGCCCGCAAATCGTCCGGACAGCGGTTGACGGGCCCAAACCAATGCACTGAGTTTAAACAAGGTTTGGGTATATTGCCGAAATTACTGGCGGTTAATTCTGGCGATTGGCCATCATATTTGCCACTATTTGTTGAGAGTGATTCACCAGTATCGACCAAATGCTCTTGGCATGAATCCTGTTGCTCATCATCATTATCCAGATCGTCTGGACAATCTTCTATAAATAAAAGTTCATATAATGTAATATGCTTGTTCATGAAATTTTGTTTAGGTAAAGTGTTTTTTAAAATGTTGTATACCTGTGCAACAATCGGGCACGATTGGATCGAAGGGTGCGGCAATCCGGCACTTGTTATTGTTCGTTCGTCGTGTGATAAACCGGTAGACATCGAGCATAATGTTGCGCTTCTGGTCGCGGGCCGGCACACGGGGTGCGGCGTCAGACACAGTGCCCTGACTCTGGAAAAAATCCAACATGTCATGCCGGTCGCTGATCGCCCACCTGTTATCTGACTTAATATAGTAATTTATATAAATAATATTGTTAAAATGTAAAATATAACTTTACATTTTTATGTGAGAAACTACTATAATATGGTTATGTTATACAGTCATTCAAAAGCAAAACTAGGCGCGATTTGCTCTTGAACCGCTGATCCGATTTTAAATCCGTTTTCACCCGTTTGTACCTGGATAACTATCAGATCGATTGGTATATAATAAGTTATTATAAGTAATTGTTTTTATATTAAAATATAGAATTAAATTTAGTATTTTTAACCACTATTCTGATATGAATAATGTGGTTTATAGGATCGTTATGATAAAATAAAATTTTTAATTTAACATAACTGGCAATGGGAAATTGAGTGTATTGTGAACTAAAATGGTTAAATAACCATGATGGTTTTGTATATAATGTCAATGGCAAATTTTCTTATGGGATATCATGTTATAAATCCCTGAAAAGATCATTTCAATTGAATCATTGGTTCACGAGATATACACTAATATAAAAAATACTAAATTTAATTTTATATTTTAATACCAAAACAATTAATTATAATAACATATTATACACTAATCGATCTAATAATTATCCAGGTACAATCCAGTGAAAACGGATTTAAAATCGGATTAGTGATTCAAGAGCAATTCGCGATAAACCGCGCCTAGTTTTGCTTTTGAATGATTTTATATTGTTAAACTATATGTTATACAATTAAATGTAACTATTAATTACCTTTTTGTTATTCAGTAATTTGTTACTTGTATTGATATCAATGGGAATTTTGGCGTTTAATTTACATATAAAAAAGTCATAAAAAAATGAGTTGTCATTTAAAGTAAGTGTAGATAATATTTCATTCATTTCATTAACGTTTGCCGTAATTAGATTGATATGACTATCGACTGACCACTGGTCGTAGTCATAGAGAACTTGACCACTAGTCGGCCGATTGGATGCCACTGATAGTGACATTTGTCCGATTGTTTCAAATAATTTATTAAAGTTGTTTGAAAACCAGGTATTACTGTATTTTTCAATCGGATTTTCACTTATAAACAAAAAATATGAAATAAATGTTAATTATTAATTCATATCCTATTAGACTTACATGTTATATAAATCAAACAAATGAAACGCTATCACTCCCAAACTATAAATGTCAACCTTAATGGTATAACGGGTCTGATACACTTCTGGTGCCATATATTGATAAGTGCCGACATTTGAGGTGTGGCTCATTGATATCATATCGTGGTAAGTGGCGGAACCGAAGTCACAAAGTTTAATGAAGCGATTATTATTATAATTTTGTGATATCAACACATTTGCCGGTTTAAGATCTCGATGGATAACCGGTGGACACGAGTCGTGTAAATACTTTACACTCTCTAAAAGCTCTTTGAATATTTCGCAGCAAATGAAATACTCGATTATTTCCATTGGGTCTTCTGGTTGTCTCTCAAAGACAATGGTTTTTGTGTCGAGTATTGTCTGTAGATTTTGAGAGTAGTAATCCATTTGAATGAACAGATGATTGTTTTCTAGCCATGAATTGCGGTAATTTACCACATATTCTGACCGCAGTTTCAGTAACTTTTGGACCTCTTTTAGTATTTCCTGTCGTTTATTGTCAGTATAAGTGTCTGTAATACAAGTCATGTACAATAATTTATTGTCAATAAATTACATAGTCGATGATATAATGTACAGTACAATATAGTTCAATTATATATTACTTAACTTACCAAGTAGTTTTATTATTTTAACAGCATACATCTCCTGTTCCAGTATATGCTTTACTTTAAATATTTGGCCAAACCCTCCCCTCCCTATCGGCACTAATTCTTCGAAAATATTTTCAAAAAAAGTTTTGTTTGATTTGTTGTTACAAACTGTAAACATTTTATCAAAATATAATTATGTTACAAATTCTGCTACATTTTTAAAAAAAGAGCAAGATTCTATATTACCTGTTGAAGTCTGTACTGAATGTTGACTTGTGTTTGCTTCGTTGGTAGCCATTGTATAATATATTTAGTTCTACTTTATTTTATCGCTTAATATATTTATATTTTATCACAAATTATTTTAAATTAAATTATAATTTTATAAACTACTTTATCTAATTTAAGTATGTTTTTATGTTGTAATTTTTATTACATATTAAACATATTTATGAATACTTAAAAAATGTTAATCTAAAATTATAATAAGATCTGTAATTTATAATAAAAATTAAATTATTAATAATATTAATAATAATATGATGAATATATTGTTTAAAATAATTTAAGTAAAAATACTTTATTATTAAAGAAATTATTATTATATAAAAATAAAAAATACAATATATTTTTAATTAATATAACTTATAATTATTAAGGCTATAGTTATTGTATCTAACCAGTCAAATGAAAGTGTCCCCGCGGTTTTTGTGATTACAGCTAAACTAGAAGAGCTAGATCAAATCTGTAAGAAGTAAAATGAAGGTCCACATGTCTAGTT
>CAJPIZ010001411.1:0-16813 GCA_905368565.1 Medioppia subpectinata | reverse complement strand
TAATGAAAATAATTATAAACTTTTTGTAAATCAATTGAATTATATTTTGAAATGAATACAACATGTTATGTATTTCATCGCTTAATGCAAAATAAAAATTATTATTATTATTTGCATAAAAATAATATCATTCACAGAGACCTCAAACCCGATAACGTGTTGATTGCAAACAATACTCTCTGGAATAGACACCGATTTATAAAGTTATGTGACTTCGGTTTGTCTAAAGAAGTGAAAATATTAAGTGATGCATACAATCAAAGTAATGCTAAACACACCGCAGATGTGGCCCTATATATGGCACCCGAAGCACAGTTTGGCACCGATTATAACCACTTAATAGATGTCTATAGTCTGGCACTCATTGGAGCGAAAATATTTGGTTTCGATTCCGACGATATCAGAGACGGAGTGTATGTTATTATTAATACAATAATACATATTATATTTGAATATTTTATTTTTAGATTTGATTTCAATATAAAAATTAATAATAATTTAAATCTGAAGAATAAATTGTCAGAAATATACGGATTATTGCTATCAATGAGTGTTAGTATATATACAGAGAATTGCGAAGAGATTAACAATATATGGAAACAAAGGCCTGAATGTGGAGTAATTTTAAACAAATTACAGGATTTATTGATTGAACCGATTGTCGAAAGCAATGATTTAATATTTAATAATATAATTGAAAAGAAATTTAGACTATTTTTTGAATATTTTATTCTCTGTCATAAAAAGTGTATTATTTGCTAAACATATGGTGAAAATAATGGTAAATCAAATTTGTTTCAATATTAATTCTTTGATACAAAACATTAATGTTTAACTCATATATTATAGAAGTCATGAGAGATTGCGATTCAATTGATAATCCACTTGATAATAACTATTATGAATCACCAAGTTAGTATTAAATAATGTTATAATCTAGAATAATTCATTAATTTATTATATATCATTTATTATTTATGTAATACTTAATAAATTTTTATTTTAGTTATGAACCAAGCATTTACATTCTTTGAAAATAAGCTTGATGAATTGAATAATATGTACGATTTTAGACGATTTATTAAAGTAAAGAATATTCTCAACAATAAGCTCTATTACATTAGCAAATCTGATCCGTACGGTAAGTGCCTCAGTGTTGAGTTGTATATTATTTTTAGTTAAAATTATTAAATATTAATTAAATCATTAACATGCACAATTAATGTACGAGCTTTATTTAATTGTTCATGATACAATATTAATTTATATTATAGATGACACACCGCTAAAGAAGCTTGTGGTAAATATACGGAAAGTATTCACATTAAAATCTCAATATTTGCTACAAATATACAACTCTTGGATTGAAAATAAAGAGATTTACATTCAATCAGAGTATTGTTCGCAAACTCTATGGGATGTCATAAATGCAAAACACGTCATATTTGGGACACAAACCCATCACTCGTTGGCAATGATTTCAATTGATTTTCTCATTTCACAGCAGTTATTGAGGCAAATATTACATTGTATTCAAACATTAATTGATTTGAATATAAATATCGCCAACATATCACTCGATGCTAAACATATATTCATTACAAATGATTTTACAAATTGTGAAAATTATATGAAATTATATTTACATGACTATCGAAACATATACAGCAATTCAACAACTCTTGAATCCCTTTATATCTATAAAATCGGACAAATTTTCAAGAGTTTGTTTGACTCACAATTAATACATATTAAGTATGAATATTTTACATATTTTAATAACAAGCATATAATCTAACTTAAACTTTAAATAACTCTTTTAGGAATGGTTATAAAGACATTGATTACAAGTCATATATTTTAGATACTTTTGATGTAAATGTCGATCAAATCCATGGATTTATTACTAAATTGAATAAACCCTCGAATTTACATAAAACAGATATAAAGGATATAATGAATGAATTCAATGATATTTTTGGTGAAAATCCAATTGAAATAAACGCTAATATAATCTCACGGATGAAAAGTGCAATTCTGTGGCGAATCCCTATATTTAACGCAAAATCAATTGATTATAAATTTATTTATAATTATTTCAAAGAAATAGTAAGAGACCAAAACCTGATAACCAAAGGACTGAAACATTCACGCAGTAAATCCAAAAAGATTTGTGACAAACAATTGAATAACTTTAATTCCAGTTATATTGATGATGATAATCTCGATTGATTTTAAAATGCACTTTTATTGTTAAAAGTTTGTTAAACGTTAAAACTAGTTATTACGTAATTGATATTTGAAAATTAAAGTTTTAATAATATGATTATGATTAATGGCCTGATTTATTTTTGGATTTAAAAAAATTACCATATAATAAGATTTAATACAATAATACAAAACAAAATATTAATGATAATTATTTATGTTTATTATAAAGTATACTTTACAACAAATTAACATTTAGTGACATTTAAAAATATTATATAATAGTTTATCAATAATCTATAGTTATTATCACATATTTATATTGTATGAAATTCTTTGTTTTATTTCTATTCGCTTTAATTGATTATAACATTTTCTATCAAAAGGTTGTATTGAAAAGTTTATTAATACAACTAATATAACAGAGATTTTAATTTAAACAAAGACAATATTATTTATTATATTAATTTTCAAAAATTATATACAATAATTAAGTTTTTATTTATTAATAGTTATTATTGTTGTAAAAATGTGTGACCTATTTAAAAAATTTAAAATTTGTGATAATATTCCGACAAATATTAAAGAAACTATTACAAAATTACATGTTTTTACTGATTTATGTAAAGATTATAATGTATTATTTGTTACAAAAAATGATATTGTTTATGGTTTTGGTAACAATATATATGGATGTCTGGGTTTTGGACACAACAGTCCTATACTATCACCAGAAATAATACCGGAATTATGTAATCAAAACATACAATACTTTGTCAATGGATGTGATTTTGTGTTAGCATTGAATAATATAAGTGTTATATATGGGTTTGGATGTAATAACCATGGACAATTGGGTCGGGGTAAGACAAACAGGTTTGATTATTTGAAGCCAGAGTTAATATCATATTTCGATGATAAAAACATTGAGCAAATCAGTTGTGGTTCTCATCATACACTGACCCTCACAAGTGATGGCCGCGTATTTGGTTGGGGTTGGAATAATTGGGGGCAAATTGGGTATAGTTTGGACCCATTTTTTATTGATCAAATTATTAATAAACCATATGAGATAAATTTCACTAATAATTATAAAATACAATTCATTTATTGTTGCAATTGGTCTTCATTTGCCATCACATCTGATGGACATGTCTTCAGTTGGGGTAATAATAGTGATCATCAATTGGGACACAATATAACCGATGATAAAGTATTTGAACCCCGATTGATATCAAACATTAATAATGTAAAGACAATCAGTTGCACACCATATGCAACATATTTTTTGGCTACAAGTGGTTTATATTTTTGTGGCAAATATAATGCAATAATTGAAAAAACGCCGAAACAAATAGTATCTGAACATCACATCCAAGATACACAACAAATCATTTCATGGTTTAAGAATCATAATCAATTCATTTGTGTTTTCATAAGAGATAAAATATTTATTATATCAGATGAACACAAACTATTTAAGACACATTATAAAAATTATATCGACTTTTACGCCAATGTTTGTCAAATAACTTATAACACAATAGATTTGAAAGAAAACGCAAAAATGTTAACAACAAATCAAAGCGAAAATAATGATAAATCAAGTGATGGTAACTATAAAACCCAATTCATTGAGTTGTCAGCCATAGGTTCGGGTGGTTTTGGGATAGTATTTAAAGTAAAGCATAGATTGGATGATAAGATATATGCCGTTAAAAAAGTACAATTTGGCGGTAAATATCGTAAGTGTTTTATTTCATGTCATTTCTAACATTAAATTTATTCACAGATTTTTGTGAAGAAAAGAAACAAAAGGTTTTAAAAGAAGTGAAAAGTTTGGCAAAACTGGACTCAGAATATGTGGTAAAGTATTACAACTCATGGCTTGAGTCCAATCATCTCTTCATTCAAATGGAGTTCTGTTCACAAAGTCTTCAGACTATAATTAAAGACAAACCCATTGTCTTCGAGAGACAACCGGAAGACCACATGAATAGTGTGTTTGAATATTACATTTCATGTGAAATATTTAAAGAACTCTTAGAATGTGTTCAATATCTGCATTCAAGTGATCCGCCAGTCATTCATCGGGATCTCAAACCCGACAACATTTTGATTACAAACAACTTTAGGTCCAATCGTTGTGTAAAACTGTGTGACTTTGGTTTGGCCACAGAACACGACCCCAAACGACACACTGCCAGTCGATATGTGCACTCATTTGTGGGCACTTTTAGATATATCGCACCCGAAGTATACACTCGTAGGAAATATAATCATAAATCAGATATTTTTAGTCTTTCTCTAATCGGCGAAGATATCTTTAGCGTAGATTTACAGCCGTAAGTGTTTTCGTGTAATATATTTAAATTAAATTATTAATATATGTTTATAATGTATCATGGTATAATTATTAAAAACATTGTTATTCTGTTTGTTTGGTTTATATTTAGGTCGACATCATTCTCAGGACAAGAATCGCTGTTTAATTCATCGCTAATATGTTTATATAAGACATTGCAATCAATGATGAACTATGAGTTTAGAGAAAGGCCTGAATGTCGGGAAGTGTTGGCCAAACATAACGAGTGGTCCATTGATAAGAGTGTTGTCACTAATTATAAGGAATTCAATTCAGTTTTAGATTCACTAAAATGTAAAGAAAACACTTTTTTCTATGATTTTTTAATGTGTAAATTAAATAATAGCGAAGTGTCCACTCATTTCTCTCCACCTATGCATAGCTTACGCGTTGAGAGAAATAATATTCCCAATTATTCCCATTTATTTGTAATTATATTTTGTATTATAATTGCATTTGTAATTAATTGGTTTATATTATTAATTAAGCCATAATTTGAAATAAATTAAACATTAAATAACTTTACTATGAAATAGAAAGCTTTAACTTTGTATTAATTAATAAAAATTATTCTAAAATGCTTTCTAATATGTAATATAAAATTAAAAGGATAAGCTTAAGGTAAAAGTTAGAGCTCGTTTGACTCTATTTGTCTCATATGTAATAAGCAATCATAAAATTCTGTTTGTTTTAACGCTTCTTTTAACGGAGTTATCAATTTTTCATAAAATATAACAGGTAAAATATTACATAAAATATAAAATATATCATTACATACACTGTACAAATACAATGCAATTAAACGCATAGAAATAGTAGCTTTAGTAACGCGAGTTCGGCGGACATTACGGCCACTATCGGCGCCCATCGGCCCCCGAGTCGATGGACTACCCGGACGTCGGGGCCAATGATGACCGACTCTGCACTGCACTCTACGGTCAACCCGACGGCGTTTTATAAGTTGGTCAATATACGAGTAGATTATAAATTAAAGTAATAATGTTAACTTTTACTATACAACGTGATAACATTTAGTGACATTTATAAGTATTATTGTTTATCAAAAAACTATAGTTATTATCACACATTGTATAAAATTCTCTATTTCCATTAGTTTTCACTGATTATAACACTTGCTATCAAAACATTCTATTAAAGTGTTTATTAATACAACGAATACAACAGAGTTTTAATTAAAACAAAGAAAATATTATTTATTTATTATATTTTCAAAAATTATTTGTATTTTAGTTTTTGTTTAAATTATTTGTTTTATACAAGTTTTTAAATAAAGTTTTTTATGCATTAATAGTTATTAATGTTTTTAAATTGTAATTGTTGTAAAAATGTGTGAATTAGTAAAAAATTTACAATTTGTGATACAATTCCAACAAATATTTTTAAAAATATCACAAAATTACATGTTTTTATAGATGATGAAAAATATAGTTTATTATTCGTTACAAACAATGATATGGTTTATGGTTTCGGTAATAATAGTTATGGATGTTTGGGTTTGGGACACAACAGTCCTATACTATCACCAGAAATAATACCAGAATTATGTCATCAAAACATACAATACTTTGTCAATGGATGTGGTTTTGTGTTAGCATTGAATGATAGGAGTGTTATATATGGGTTTGGATTTAATAACTCTGGACAATTAGGTCGAGAACAAAAATGCGTTTCTCATTGCAAACCAGAGATAATATCATATTTTAAAGATAAAAATATCACAAAAATAAATTGTAGTGGAAGTCATACACTGACCCTCACAAGTGATGGCCGCGTATATGCCTGGGGTAAGAATACTTGGGGGCAAATTGGTTGTAGAAATCGTGAAGATATTGATACACCGATTGAAATAAAATTCACTAATAATTATAAAATACAATCCATTTATTGTTATCATTTGTATTCATTTGCCATCACATCTGATGGACATGTGTTCAGTTGGGGTCATAATTATAGCCATCAATTGGGACACAATATAACAATTAATAAAGTATTAAAGCCTCGATTAATAGCAAACATTAATAATGTGAAGACAATCAGTTGCACACAATTTGCAACATATTTTATTACTACAAATGGTTTATTTTTTTGCGGCAAATATAATGAAACAATTGAAAAAATACCAAAACCAATAATATTTGAACATCAGATTCAAAATATACAACAAATAAATTCATGGTTTACTATGAATAATAATGAATTCATTTGTGTTTTAATAAGCGATAAAATATTTAAAATATCAAATGAACACAAATTAATTGAAACAAATTATAAGAATTACATCGACTTTTACGCCAATGAATGCCAAATAACTTATAATACAATAGATTTAAAAGAATACGCAAAAATATTAACAAAAAATCAAAGCGAAAATAATGATAAATCAATTAATGGTAACTATAAAACCCAATTCATGGAGATGTCAGCCATAAGTTTGGGTGGTTTTGGGATTGTATTTAAAGTAAAGCATAAATTGGATGATAAGATATATGCCGTTAAAAAAGTACAATTTGGAGGTAAATATAATAATTAGTTATTAGTTATTATTATCAAATATAATAGTTATATAATAACTATTTGTAAAATATATATATATTATATTTTTAATATTATTGCAGATTGTAGTGAAAAGGAGAAACAAAAAGTTCTAAAAGAAGTGAAAACATTATCAAAACTTAACTCCGATTTCGTGGTTAAATATTACAACTCGTGGTCTGAAGGGAAACATGTGTTCATTCATATGGAGTATTGCTGTCAAACACTCGGAGATGTAATCAAAGACAAAGTCATAGTATTTGGCAGACAATCGTCGGAAGCAATGAATTTATACGAGTATTTCATTTCGTGTGAAATACTTCGGGAACTCTTGCAATGTTTGCAATACATCCATGACTTGAATCCACCGGTCATTCACCGGGACTTAAAACCTGCAAATGTTTTAATTGTAAACATCGCTAATAATAATCGGTTTTTAAAACTATGTGATTTTGGTGTAGCCGTTGAGCACAACATGGTATCCATGAGCCACACGTCAAGTGTCGGGACCTCACAATATATGGCACCCGAAATATTTCAGAGCCGATACACCACTAAAGTAGACATTTATAGTCTGGCAGTCATTTCATATCATTTGTTTGATTTATTCAATATGTATGACATTTATAAATTTTAATACAATTTATCATTTATAATAAATTTTTATGAAAATTTAATTTTTATTTTTAGTGATAAACCACAGGAAGTGTACGGTTTGACCACATTTTCAGCCAATTTCCACAAATTATATCAAATAATTAAACAAATGTCTCTGGGATTGGCTGATGACCGGCCGACAAGTGGTCAGGTATTACAGGATTATAACTACTGGTCTATCGATAAACAGATAATTACTGCAAACAATGAAGAACTTAATGGTATATTAAATAAACTTAAATCCAATGAAAATAGATTTTTCTATGACTTTTTAATGTGCAAATTAAATAACAGAGAAGTGCCCAAACATATGGTCTCTCTTATGGAGAGGCCTATCATTAACAATAACACAGATGCGTCCACTCATACTGTTTGTCCTATAGATAGGCCTCCCATTGATAATATTTATACAATGAATTGCTTAAATATATTTGTAATTATATTGTGTATTGTAATTACAATTGTAATAAATTTGGTCATATAAACTGGATCATTCTCAATTCAAAAGTATTGTGTAAGGCCTTGTATTGTGTATTGTGTAGGACTAATACTCCTTTTCTAATCAATAATTACATTGTAAATTTATACAAAATTGTTGTCAAAACACACAGTTTGGAGAAAACTAATTTTCTTTAATTTTAATTTCATGGTAAATTTAAATTTGATTATAACTTAATTGAAATTCTAATTTAAATTTATTTTCAAATAAAAAGTTTGTTCTGCCAATTTTATTGTGGTATTAAAATGTAATTTATTTATTTGATAACTGAATGCACAACACATGTCTCAACTACATTGTGAAACACTAATATCTGCTATTATTATTTAATTAAAACAAATATACAAGAATTTGGTAGACCATTTAATTATGTATGGTAAATATTGTTCTAATCATTTTCTTTTAGGAATATTTAAACACAATATATTTTGTATTGCACCACCCATTATACAAATATAAATAAAACAATACATTATTAAATAAAATATTATAATTATAATACTGTGTCATACAGTATGTTAGAACAAAAAATTTGATCGATGCTAAATTAATTGGATTTGTTCTATTTATATACAAGTATTTACAAACCCACCCTAATAAAATAATAATAAAAATCTAATTAACCGTGTAACATAACATATATAATAACACATTAAAATTGAAATGTATCTAGTGTAGTGATAATATAGTATAACTAGTGTAGTTAATGCCAACATAAATTTTACTTTGATCAAAATATTGCCTAAAATGATTAGCATAATTAAAATAGTTCCATTATTTTCCCTTGTACCAATCGCTTTTATTGAGTATAATAAGAAATATTATTACAATCATTAAATCAACAATATAACGACCAAGAAAAGTGTAATCGTACATTATAATGTAAGTAATTTAATATAGTTTTACATAACAATAGAAATATATTAAAATGTTGCATAACTATTTAGGATAAATTATTGTATGGTACATTTATATCATTTATTCACAATATGTTGTGTAAACTAAATCTACCAATTGTCTTTGTACATACTACATTTACAAAGGTAAAGTTAAATTTAAAAAGTTTATTCATTATTTACTGTACATCTTATACATAAATTTAATGTATTAAAATATTTATATATAAATAACTTCAAATATAATATAATAAATAAATTTTGTATAGTTCCACATGTCATTTAATAATTTTGTATCAGCCGCATTATTTCCGCGTTTGGGATTTATTGGTGTTCCTTACAAAGAGTCATATTTGGTCCAGGTTGTCAGCGGACTAAGATCTACCAGGGACATTTCATTATTTGGCATACTAAAATTATTTAATTACCAGGTTAGAATACCATTAATCATACAATATTAATAATTTATTGAATCAATTATATAAGTCCTAAATTATTTAATGTTATTACATTATTATGTAATTATGCTACAACTTAATGTTATTTAATAGGTGTGGCTAATTATAATTATATTTGCTGTTCTCATCGTTGCATTAATTAAATACAAATACCCGGGTTTAAGAAATTTGCATCATGCTGTAATTGATATATTTGGCCCAATATTTAATCAATCATTTAATTTATTTAATAAAATATTAAATATAAATACAACTGGAATATCAATGATTGCATTGATGTCTATATGGCTGTTGAGTTCAGTAATAATAATACAATTATATTGCAGTGATTTATTGGACTCTTATATTAAAGTAAAATCTGTGCCAATAGTCAACACAATTGACGATATATTAAATAATAAAAGCATTCAAATAATTATTGATAAAGCTAATATGAAAGTATTTATTGAACATTTACCCGAATTTAACCATACAATACATGCACTAATTGATAAACATGATAATTATGAGCGATTAATGAATAAAACATATCGTTTTATAGATTATTTAAATGATGAGATATTATTACGTGAATTAATTGCCGGAAACATTGCATTACTGCCCAACTCTGATATATTGAACGATTTCCAATTAAAATACAATCGATTGTATGGCAATCGATACTCTATTAGCAAAAGCAAATATTTTCTCGATTTTACATTTTTTATATTTGCTAATTCTAAACAATTTAAATTTAAACATCATTTAATGAACATGTTAGTTGTATCAAGCTTATTCGAATAATTCATAAATTAACTATGCAAATTTTTCAAACTAGGTATAAACGTGCAAATGAATGTGGTTTAGATTACCATCATCAAATGATTAAGTCCATAATAATGAGATACATAAATGTTTTAAAACACAAAAAGAACAAAAATATTAATAAAATTATACATAATACAATTGATAACATATATAATGACATAGCAATCGCCGATATGTCTAGAAATGCATTCTCGCTGTTAATCACTGGATATTTCATTGCAATCATTGCATTTATTATTGAACTAATTATTGTATTTTATGTATTGTTAAACATAATGTACACAATATTAAATTGGAAATTAGTATAATAAGAATAATTATAATAAATAACAGAATAATTATTTCTATTTGGAACCGCACTTGGAGGTCAACACGAAGGCCTAAGTTTGCCAATATATGAGTAGACGTAACAAGTGAACTATAATGTTAGATAATAATATTAGAAGTTATACTTTACAATCATTTAACATTTAGTGACATTTAAAAATAATATGAAGTAGTTTAGTTTATAAACAAAACTATAGTTATTATCACACATTTTATGAAATTCTTTGTTTTATTTCCATTAGGTTTGGCTGATTATAACATTTGCTATCAAAAGGTTGTATTGAAGTGTTTATTAACACAACGAATATAATAGATTTTTCATTAAAATAGACAAATATTATTTATTTAATATATTTTCAAAAATTATTTATCAATAATTAAAAGTTTTTAATATAGTTTTTATATATTAATAGTTTGTATTGTTTTTAAAAAATTCGTGATTGTTATAGAAATGTGTGAATTATTAGAAAGATTTACTATTTGTGATGAAATTTCCACAAATATTATAGAGAATATCACAAAATTACATATTTTTATTGATCGTGATGAAAAATATAGTGTATTATTTGTTACAAACAATGAAATTGTCTATGGTTTCGGTAATAATAGTTATGGATGTCTGGGTTTTGGACACAACAGTCCTATACTATCACCAGAAATAATAACACAATTATGTCATCAAAACATACAATACTTTGTCAATGGATTGGATTTTGTGTTAGCAGTGAATGATATGAGTATTATATATGGGTTTGGGAGTAATGAGTGGGGACAATTAGGACGGGGTAGAACAACATTTTGGTCTTATTATTTAAAGCCAGAGATAATAACATGTTTTAAAAATGAAAATATTATAAAAATAAGTTGTGGTGCAGCTCATACACTGGCCCTCACAAGTGATGGCCGTGTATTTGCCTGGGGTGCGAATCATTGGGGGCAAATTGGTTTTCACGCTATATTATATAATAAACCAGTTGAAATACAATTCGCTAATAATTATAAAATACAATCCATTTATTGCTGTAATTGGTCTTCATTTGCCGTCACATCCGATGGATCTGTGTTTAGTTGGGGTAATAATAGAGCCCATCAATTGGGACACAATATATACGATAAAGAAGTATGGAGACCCCGATTGATATCAAATTTTAATAATGTAAAGACAATCAGTTGCACACAGTATGCAACATATTTTATGACATCAAATGGTTTATATTTTTGCGGCAAATATAATGAAACCATTGAAAACATACCGAAACCAATACTATCTGAACATCACATTCAAAATATACAACAAATTAATTCATGTATTAATAAGAATGAATTCATTTGTGTTTTAATAAACGATAAAATATTTAAAATATCAAATGAACACAAATTAATTGAAACAAATTATAAAAATTATATCGACTTTTACGCCAATAAATTAAGAATAACTTATAAAACAATAGATTTAAAAGATAATAATGATAATTCAAGTGATGATAACTATAAAACCCAATTCATAGAGATGTCAGCCATAGGTTCGGGTGGTTTTGGGACTGTATTTAAAGTAAAGCATAGATTGGATGATAAGATCTATGCCGTTAAAAGAGTACAATTTGGGGGTAAATACAATGGACAACAGTTTAACCCCCGCCACCCGTACTCGTCGATCGTTTATACATGCATATTATGTTTTACACATGAATTAAATGTTTTGTTAGGAACGAGATTTTATTTTCCTATCTCGAATAATTTTTAGTGATGATCAAAGAAGTGTCTCAAATCACAGCTCTAATCAGCATTTGGCTCCTTACTAAATAATATTTATGCTCTCAATGTAGTTGAAGGTCATTTAGTAAAAAGATTGCCTAAGCTAAATCTACATCGTATTCATACATCGTAAAGTTCAATGCGTATAAAACCGGAATCATTTAATTCAGTGTAAAATTAAAAATAACTACTGAATTTAACTCGAATACTGTTCCCGATAAATTTAACCAAACATTAATTAATTAAATAATTCTACCAATATATGGTGACAATTTACAAAAGTTTAAGCGTGATCAAATTTGGCCAACCTGTTTAGAACCGGTCCCGAACTTATAAATCGGTAAACTTTATCAAAAATAGCGGTTATGTGAGGTCAAGAAAATTCATTTAAGTTGATTAAAATATTTTTTTATAACACAACTAAACTATTGAAATGATTTTACGATAAATATATAATCAAAATATTGAATTAAAAAGATTTTTTTCTCAATTATTTCCAAAATCTGGGGTAGTGATAAAACGCGGGTAAATTTTACTACAGTTATTAATTTATATCTAACGAATGGGTATAGGTAAATTATTAAAATTTTTTAGACTTTTATAATTAATATAAGTAATACTTTTAAAATTTAGTTGAGATAAATCCATTAATTATTTTTAATTTTATACCGGATCAAGTAATTCCGTTTTTATGCGCATTTATCTGTATCAATAAATTAAATTATTTTAAAATTTTCAACAAAATATTTCGATATCGAATAACTCGAAAATTATTTGAAATAGGAAAATACAAATATTATTTTCGCACTTAACGTTTAATTCGAAATAAAATAAATGTTTAAACGATCGACGACTAGGAGTCGACGGGTTCAGGTGACGGGGATTAGTATGTTGTACAAATATAATAACTATTATACAAAAATATTTTTACAGATTTTAGTGAAGAAGAGAAACAAAAAATTATAAAAGAAGTGAAAATATTATCAAAACTGAACTCCGATTTTGTGGTTAAATATTACAACTCGTGGTCTGAAGAGAAACATGTGTTCATTCATATGGAGTATTGCTGTCAAACACTCGGAGATGTAATCAAAGACAAATCCGTTGTATTTGGCAGACAATTGTCGGAAGCAATGAATTTATACGAGTATTTCATTTCGTGTGAAATACTTCGGGAACTCTTGCAATGTTTGCAATACATTCATGACTTAAATCCACCGGTCATTCACCGGGACTTAAAACCTACAAACATTTTAATTGTCAACAATACTAATAATAACCGGTTTGTAAAACTCGGTGACTTTGGTGTGGCTACACATCACGGCATGACATCCATGAGCCACACCTTAAACATAGGATCCCCACAATATATGGCACCCGAAGTGTTTCAGAGCCGTTACACCACTAAAGTAGACATTTATAGTCTGGCAGTCATTTCGCAACATTTATTTGATTTATTCAATATGTATGACATTTATAATACAATTCATTATTTAACTTTTTAATAAAAATCTGATTTTTATTTTAAGTGAAAAACCACAGGAAGTGTACGGTTTGACCACATTTTCAGCCAATTTCCACAAATTATATCAAGTAATAGGACTAATGTCTCACGGATTGGTTGACAACCGACCGACTAGTAGTCAGGTATTAAAGGACTTTAACAACTGGTCTATCGATAAACAACTAATTCTGGCAAACAATGAAGAATTTAATGGTATATTAAATAAACTTAAATCCAATGAAAACAAATTTTTCTGTGACTTTTTAATGTGTAAATTAAATAACAGAGAAGTGTCCACACATATGGTCTCTCTTATGGAGAGGCCTATCATTAACAATAACACAGATGTGTCCACTCATACTGACCTTCCTATAGAGAGGCCTCCCATTGATAATATTTATACAATGAATTTCTTAAATATTTTTGTAATTATATTGTGTATTATTATTACAATTTTAATAAATTGGATTATATAAATTAGATTATTTTCCACGCAGTGGGTTTATGTCATGCATCATGCTCGAAATTACATTTTATAATTAATACTTACATAATAATGTAAAAGTAGAGTGAAATATTACCTAGGATTTATATTTTATTTTTTTGTGAAATTAATTCACTAAAATTGTAAGCTATGATATATTTAAAATAAGTTAACCCTATTTTCACTATCATAATGTTAAACACATATACTGTATATACAGTTCTCAAATAAACTGAACTTTATTGACCCAATTGTCCCTATTCTAAATCAAAACCTTACAAAACATACAAACAGTCAATTGAAAGATGTAAATCACATAATAAACACACGATTTGTGTGTAATTGTGCATAAAATTTAAATAAAGTATCATTTTTAAATAAAAAATTTCAATTAAATTAATTAAGGTTATATGAAATTTATTATACATATTAAGACTCCATCAATTAATCTAGCTGCAGGCAATTTCCAAATAAAATTTGAAAAATTAATTTTCTATAATATGACTACTGTTCCAGATTACTGGCCATACATTTTTGGATATTAAAACTTTACCATACTCAGATTTTATACAATAATACAAAACAACATATTAATGAAAATTCTTTATTAAATAAATTGATAGTCAATTAATGAAAGGAAATATTTATTTGAATACAATAAAAGTCAAACATAAACCGTGAGTTCGGTCGACATTACGGACACTATCGGCCCCGGAGTCAATAGACTACCCGGACGTCGGGCCGATGATGAGTGACTTTAACCGCACGCGTAGGTCAACCCGAAAGCGAGTTATAAGTTAAATAATATATGAGTTGACGTAACAATTGAGATTATGTGTATTATATCGATACACTATATTTTACAACAAGTTAACATTTAGTGACATTTATAAATATTATAGTTTATCAAAAACTATAGTTATTATCACACATTGTATGAAATTCTTTGTTTTATTTTCATTAGTTTCTACTGATTATAACATTTGCTATCAAAACGTTTTATTAAAGTGTTTATTACCACGACGATTTTTTATTAAAACATAAAATATTATGCATTTTATGCATTTTCAAAAATTATTTCTTAATAATTAAATATTTTTAATAAGGTTTTTATATATTAATAGTTATTATTGTTTTAATAAAATTGTGAATATTATAGAAATGTGTGAATTATTTAAACAAATTACAATTTGTGGTAAAATTCCAACAAATATTAAAGAAAATATCACAAAATTACATGTTTTTATTGATTGTTATAAAAAATATAATATATTATTTGTTTCAAACACTGATAATGTTTATGGTTTGGGTAGTAATAGCTATGGATGTCTGGGTTTTGGACACAACAGTCCTATACTATCACCAAAACTGATACCACAATTATGTCATCAAAACATACAATACTTTGTCAATGGATGCAACTTTGTGTTAGCAGTAAATGATAGGAACATTATATATGGGTTCGGGTGTAATTACGCTGGGCAATTGGGTCGAGGTGATGGAAATCGGTTTTCTTATTGCACACCAGAAATAATATCATATTTTAATAATAAAAAGATTATACAAATAAGTTGTGACACATGTCATACAGTGGCCCTCACAAGTGATGGCCGGGTCTACACCTGGGGTGTGAATAATTGGAAGCCAATTGGTTGTGAAAATGGCGAAGATATTTATACACCGATTGAAATAAAATTCACTAATAATTATAAAATAAAATCCATTTATTGTTGTAATGACTTTTCGTTTGCCATTACATCTGATGGACATGTGTTTAATTGGGGTAATAATAGTAATTTTAAATTGAGACAATTTAAACCCCAATTGATAGCAAACATTAATAATGTAAAGACAATCAGTTGCACACAATTTGCAACATATATTTTGACTACAAATGGTTTATATTTTTGCGGCAAATATAATGAAATAATTGAATGCACACCAAAACAAATACTATCTGAACATCACATTCAAAATATACAACAAATAAATTCATGGTTTTATAATAAAAATGAATTCATTTGTATTTTAATAAGCGATAAAATATTTAAAATAGTAAATGACCACAAATTAATTGAAACAAATTATAAAAATTATATCGACTTTTACGCCAATGAATGCCAAATAACTTATAAAACAATAGATTTGAAAGAATACGCAAAAATGTTAACAAAAAATCAAAGCGAAAATAATAATAAATCAAGTGATGGTAACTATAAAACCCAATTCATTGAGATGTCAACCATAGCTTCGGGTGGATCAGATGAGTGGAGATATTGAACACATTCTAAGAGTTCTTT
>CAJPIZ010001410.1:0-16823 GCA_905368565.1 Medioppia subpectinata | reverse complement strand
TGTGAAATATTGTTTCATATATTAATATATATTTAGATTATCTCATAGGATGTGTGCGATTAATGCCAACAAATGTGTGCATAATATTTGGGGTCAAAGAATCTCATATGAAATGCAAGTGATATATCGTTTGTATGGCTATATATGGCCCGCAAATCGTGTGAAATGAGAGTCAACAGAGACTCTGAAACCCAAATGATAGACCAAATAATGAGCGAAATTAAGATAAAATGCAAAACTCCTTTAATGCACGAAAACGACTCCCAAATATCTACTGAATATACAAATACATTAGTTTATTCAGTATATTATGCTTAATACTATCTATGGTTTTAAATACTGGTTAACAATTTGTGTGCCATGTATTTCACTACACTATGGACTCGCAAATAGGAAATGGAAATTTAGCCCATTTAGCGTAAAACTGCACTCTATTTGTAACATCAAAAAATATATAATAAATTATAGCTATTTATCAACAAAAATAACATTTCTATATAAGTAGAGTAACCATTTCTCTTCCCTCTAATACACAGTGTATTAGACGTATAGTTTATATATCGAAATATTGGATAGTTTTGTATTAGTTTTTTTTTGGTGGAGCACTTCGGCGGAGATGGTGTCGTCGCCTCCGGCGCACAGATTTAAACTTCATTAGTTTAAATTGCAATATCGATCCCCCCTTTGCTCTCTGCAAAAACACATATTCAGTAATAGTTTTGCCATACATTATGTGTGTCAACGGCGATGGCATATACCCCGACATACGTGTATATATTCTGTACATTCTGTGTATACTGTTATATAACGGTTACACTAATACTGTGTATGAGTTTCTTGAGGCTCACAACACATCTACAGCACAGCTATTTCGTAGACTAAAAGCCAAAATGAATAGTTAAGCCCTAATTACTTATACAAATAGCTTTAAGAATCTTTGATTAAAGAGTAAATTACTCTCTGCTGTATATTCACATCAATAAAACGTTGCCTTTTATTCTTTTACTTCAAACCCTGCCTTTCCATCAACTCATACAATATTGTGCACAACTGTGCCGTATATAACATATTGAATGCAGGAATAAATGCAATGAGTGTTTCACTCCTGGCGACCGACTTATATGTACAGAATATTCTGTGCGATATTTGACTGCTTTTGTGAGCGATTGTGTTGCACATAGAGTCAGGCAGTGGTCTCCGGCAACAGAGTGTATGTGTTTGCATACAATTTCCGATCCAAGCGTTTATTTATCATTGACTGCACGACTTGTGTCTTGTATTACTGTATTTTCGGTTAGAAACCAAATTAAGAGCTGTTGTGCTCTGAGAACAACAACACCGGCAGCACTGGGGAGAGGAGAGAGACAGTGACCACAACACATATTAGTTCATTCAATACGCTCTCTCTCTCTCTCTCTCTCTCTCTCTCTCTCTCTCTCTACTAGCGAAACATTTTTGTCTCTACAACTGAATTATAAGGATATTCAGTAATTTACACAATCATTGAATCCGGTGATGGATTTGTGCTCTGGTATGGCGTCTGAGGGTATGTTATAAGCGAAATGGAGAGAGAATTCCTTCACTTCTAGTGATATATAATAAGAGTAGAGTTGTGTTAAAGGAAAGCAAAAACACGATTCCAGTGGAAAACCAAATAATGTTTGCCAATGACTTTCGTATAGATGTATGTGTTGTGTGTATACCGAAGACATAGGACTTATGCTTTCAATTGCATTACCAATACATGCATTACATGTGAAGAGCGTCTAAAACAAGCAGAATATAAAGAAATGATTAATACATTTATGGCATTCGCGGCGCGAATAGTCTCTCAGGAGGTGGTCCTCGCAATCCAGACACACATAACCACCACCGATGACCACTAAATCACCGGTGAAGCCATCGAGAGAGAGCGAGAGAGAGAGAGAGAGAGCTGTTGTTTAATCCTCCCAAAACACGAGTGAAGGCCCAAAAACAAAAAACTCAATAATACAGTAATAAAAGTGAATACTTTTATTGCAAACAATTTTATTCACTGTATATAATATGGTGTGAAGACTGACTGAGGATTTGTAAAATGCATTTAAGCGAAAAGCAATTAATTTCTTATTCGCCAAAACGGCTGCTGTGTTTTGGTGTGTATTATATAATATAAATTTATACGTTTATATCTAATACACTGTTAATGTATAAAATACTTTTACTGTATATCTCTATACAGAATGTCTATTATAGTGTGTATTACTGTATATACTGTTCAAGATTTTCTAATTTAATTTTCTATCATATATTACATTGAAATAGCAGTGCTTTGGGGAGAGAATGAGTTACGGAGACATTGGGCTGACATTTATAATTTCTACATCTGTTTCCTCCCCATCCCTGTCCTCCCATAGCATTAAGCTATGGAAACACAATATCCAATATATCCACTATATATGGCGTCAAGTATTTCATTCACAAAAGTCAATGTGGGCTCAAAAATTGCTTCACAAATATTAGTCCAATTACTTTATATTAGAGGACAGGGAGAGACGTCGGGATGAGATGGACGTGATGTTAGTCACACATCCATACATTGTCGTCAATAAAGGATAGCATAGGATATACAACAGTGAAAGAAAGGGGAGAGAAAGAAGTGAGAGACAGTTGAGGCGAATAAAAAACATTTTCATACACCGTATATAAAATACTAAATGTATTTTATTTTTATGTCTTTCTTTTTCTCTCATATATATTACACGAGAGAAAAAAAGGATTTAAAATTGCAGTAAAATTATTAGCCTTTTATTAGAGAATCGCACATAAAAAAGCTCTGGCGAAGAGAGAAAGAGTGGATTCTTTCGCTCCCTTAATAAATAGGAGACAAATAAACTTAATTTATGGGAAATTGCTTTCAAGTGAATAAACAACTCATGCGATATATACTGTATGTACAGAATATATACTCTCCTGTCCTTACACTTTGAGCTCACATTTTTCTGGTCATCCCTTCATCTAATAGTAGTCGTCGGCTATTCCTTGAGATTCAGAGACATAACAAATAAGGAGAGTATTATACGAGTCTCTCTCTCTCTCTCTCCCCTAATATACTACCATTGCTTTACGATCTGTGCTTAAAATGTGTTTTTTGGCGAAAACACGGAGAAAATAACTATAAAATTCATTTAACGAGAGAAGTAGTGCCTCCGCTCTAACACATACACAGCCAGTGGCCGAATGGCCTGTAGGGACAGGTATCAGATGTTAGGGGCAGTGCTGCACACCATTTACTTAATGCCCACTTAATGGTACGGATATATAGCTATTTTTGGGTTGTTTTTTACGCCAAACAAAATGTTTAATTTTTTAATTTGTGTTTTTGCTGTAGTTTTGCTGGCGTTCAGCGCATACTTTAAATATTAAGCTAATTATTACATAATTATTACTCTCTTATAGCGATGGGGTATTCGCTGGCAAAACAGCTTTCATTGTTTTTTTTTTGCTTCTCGTAAACACAAAAACATATTCCCGTCGACTCTCTAACTATTATTATCCCGACATTTGCTCTCTATATTAGGCATGCATTCAAAAGTCATCCGAAAACAACACTATTGTAATCATAATTTATGGGATGTTTTTTACGGACAAAAAATACGAGAGAATGAATGAGAATATATAGAAATATAATAAAAATATATTTTATTCCTCAAAACAATTTACTCGTATTGTACTGTATATAAAGTATTGTACTTTTTTTTTGGTGAGCAATCAAACGACAAATAAGTTTATATACTCTTTTTTATTAACTTTTATGTTATAAATGAAATGACTTTTTTGTATGTATTATATAAATAGTGAATAGTTTTTTTTGTTACACAGAATATCGTAAACTATAGTATAATATGAGGGGTAAAAACGAGAGTTATATTTATTTAAATACGAAAATTAGATGCAATTGCATGAAAATCGCATATTTATTTATGAAGGGATTTATGACATTAAATAAAGTGATATTACAATGAAAATGAGTGAATAGTAATAATAGACATCTTTATTAACATTTATTACAATCTCGGGATAGGATTGCAAAACTCATTGGCTTTCTTTTACAGTGAAATATTGCACAAATATATATAACTTTAATGCAAAGCCATTAATATATTTAGATCATAGCTCTTATATAATCATTTTCTTAGACCATATTTTCTCATAAAATTATAGCCAACAAAATATATCACATTTGTTTTGTGTGTGTTTTCTGTATGCGTTTATGCCATATATTCTCTCCGAAAAACTTTTATATGCCATCCATTTATTCAATCATATAATTTATTTGATGACAATTTTCTCTCTCTCCCTCTCTATTGTGAAAAAGGGTGGGTTTTATGTGTAATAAGAGAGTCTTTCCCTTTCATCATCTTCTTCTTGTAAGTCCAATATATATAACATCTATACGTGTATTATATTATAGATACCACACGACTCACTGACTGTCTGTCTGTCCCTCTTTTTCTCCTACATATCCTTTTTTGCTCAACAATACAGTTATTGATGAGTTTGACTAATGGCTTATGGTTTTTGTAAATACACTTCACTTATAATATAATTTATATGTCGAACAGTGGGGTAACAAGACTTCAATAAAAGGTTTATTTCCCACTAATATTTCTATATAATGTTATATTGCACTCAATTCTGGGCACAGAATTATTTTCGCCGCAATTTATATAAATTTATATTGTATTGGATTTGATTTAGTAATCATTGATCTCTATTTCACTTAAAGTTTTAACTATACTTTATATATTGGATGTATGTATGGGAGGGCACTGGCAGTCGAAGTTTGCAGTTGAAGTAATGCCCATTTCGTATGCACCGCTTGACTATCCCTAAGACATGATTTATATATTTGAAGACCAAATTGATTTGATTTCACAATGAGTACCAATTTCTTTCTCTTATACCCATATATGACAGCACTAGTAATGGACGGACAATACGTTTTTCGGCGAACAGAAAAAGTTTTTTATTATCATTTTTGGTAATCAAAACTCTATTGGGTTTTTTAAGTCGAGCCCACGTTTCGCTACGAATAAGCAATTCTTCTCATCTCCTCATTCATGTGTAGGTCTTCTTCTCATTCAAACTGATCGATAGGTTTTGGGAATAAATTTAATACTTGAATATGTCTTCTGAAGATGTCTTCAGATCTCCAACAGAAGGAATCTCTAAGAAATGCTTTCTCGACATAAAATGAGAAACTTTTTATTATTTGAGATTTTGTTTTGTGATACAATTTTCAAGCGTTTTTTGTAATATAAAATATATTTCTTTTAAATGTCTATCAAATGATAGTAAGAGAATATATCCGTAAAAATTATTTTTCAGTAACTCGATTCTCTCTCTCTCTCTCTCTCTCTCTCTCTCTTCTCTTTCTCTCAAAAACTAATAATTTTATTGATTGGAAACTATTGTTTAAATGTTTTTTATTTGTTTGTTTTTGGGCAGTAATACTAAAAACTACTCGATTTGTTTGTCAAAAATTGGTTATTGTATTCGTGTGTTTCTCTCTATAAAACTCAATGAATTGTTTTAACAAAAAACAAAATTAAAGCATTGAAAACGAAAGGAAAAGAAAAATGGTTTGGAAAACAAATACCATTTGCGATATTAAACTCCAGTTTTTTATATATAAAATTGTGTATAAAAACTAGAGACTGTTTTTTACGAGTTATATATTGTGTTGTATTTATATGTTTCTAAACAACGATTGAATTATTGATGCAAACGAACGCTATATTAAGTTATTTATATTTATTTATTTAAACTCAATAATAGTGTTCCCGAGTATTGCCTGTTATATAAGGAGAGATTCAAGACTTGCAGTAAATAAATAAATCAATAAATTATATCAAAAGTCATTTCATATAAGATATTATTTGTTCAAATATAAATTGTAAACTTTAAGCCAACAATAAATATATATAAATCTCTTATTTATATTTGGTTTAAATTTTTGGATGATTTTGTTTTTTGTACTCTTTTTATGGCAAAAAGATTGAATATTTTTGGTCTGTTTTTTGTGAACAAATCAACGAATAATTTTCAATTCAATTGAAATCTTCTCAATGTTTTTGATGATAAAGCTATGTATAAAAGAAATCCTTTTTCCTCTCTATTTAAATCTGTGATTTGAAAATTTGATTAAATTTATTCAAACGGAATAACAATCTTCTTGTCGAGACTATAAATCTAATGATCTCTCTCTCTCTCTCTCTCATCAACTTATTGTATATGCATTTTCAGACATAAATTATCGTTTAGAGGTTTCTGTCAAATTAAGATTCAATTTTTATCAAAATTTAATTTCTTTTCCTCTCTCTCTATATATTTTCAATATAAAAGACACGTTATATAAGGCTCTCTCACTCTTCACATGATTTCACACAACACTCCACTCAATGATAGACACAAGTAATTGATTGAAATAGATTTCAAGCAATCAATTCAATACTCAATTTTGCTGTTTTTTCTCTTCGTTAAGGCATCGCTTCGATGACTGAAATCAAAGTTTTTTAATCATTTGAGAGGACAGACAGGAGAGGGCACAGAGAGGGTGGGGTTGTGTGCGCTCAGGCGATGATCGCCATAAGGAGTACTTTTCAGATCCTAGAGTCTGATTATAACATACTTTCATAACTTCTTCACTCATTTTGTCACTCATATTGTGTTGTTTAGTGAAGACCACTGTTGAGACACCCCCTGAGCCGTATGACAGGTATGGCCACCAATGCATCCCAATATACATATGCGATAATAATAAGGGCTTTTTAAAAATGTGAACAAATTTTTTTTCTGTACATTTATTTCTCATTCCCGTTCACTATCTCTGAAGCACTGCTCTTTGAAATTACCGATAATTTGCCCGAAGCTGTGAATGAAATAATAAAATAATTTTTTATTTCTCTATTCATTCTTCAGGTCAAAGATTTTCTACATTTTCTCTCCTTTTCTTCTTCTTCTCTTGATTTCAATATATGTTTTGGAAATACATTTCAGTATTAAGTGTAGGGAAAGGTTTAGCGATATTTCTTTATCCTATAAAATAGTCGTATATTTTTCAGTTTTAAGGCAACAATTTTATTAATGAAATTTTTTTCAGATACAAAATTACGATATATTTTATATTAAATTATGTTTTGATTTTCTCACGCATTCGTGTTTACGGCGATGAAGAGAAATGGGGGTAAAAATTGTGGCAAAATTTATATTCCGGAGCGAAAAATGCATATAATTTTGTTTCGGGGTGAAACCTAAGTCCAAAAGTTTATACATTTTCATTAAAAATAAACTAAAAAAGTGAAAATTGATATTTTTTATTAAGTGTCGACTTTTATGCTATTAAACCATAACTTTTTTTCCACTCGGCGTGTGATTAATGTCTTCGGCTGTTATTTCTCTCTTACATTTCGTATGAAAACACATTTTGGGAGCAAAAAAATAGTTATCATTTCTTAATTTTCAAACAAAATTGAGTTTTTTGAACGCAAAATTGCATTGAATTGAGAAATGTATGTTATCTTTACAGACCAGTGCACCACTTGTGCCTACTATTTGGTCCCTTTCATTGATATACAGTATTGAAGGGCACAGGGAGTGGTGGAGTAGTGATGTATCTGTCGGCCAATGAATATAAATTGTATATCTATTCTGTATTATAAATTTCGAAACCATTTTCTCTTTAATGTCTTGAAATGATTCGTAAAATTTCAAATAAAAACTTCATTTTATGCTCACATATAAAGCGATGAAACATTTTTTTACTGCAATTAATTAACCACTTATTGGCGATTAAATCGCTTTAAATCTCTCCTTTTTTTTATAGATTTATATTTTTTTCGGGAAATTTATCTCAAGATTTTTTTTTCATGCATTTTTTGTGCTGATAATACAAAAACTTTTTTAATGGTCTAAACATTAGTTTTAATTAATGGCAACAATGGTTTTGCCAATAAATTGTATGTCATATCTGCTTATTATGCATTCAAAACGCAACTCAGCCGTAAATTTCATATTTTTTTTGCATTTGCAAAACATTTCTGATGAAAACTAAATCATTTATCTAAAAATTGCAAAAAATTAATTGAAAAAACACTTTTTATAACATATTTTTATTAAAAATATATACAAAATAATGGCATTTCTATGGGTATTACTGTATGAACGAGTGGATGAACTCAACAAATGTTAAACATCTCCTAACATGAGAGACATTAAACTCAATGAATTAATACTTCCATACATTATATTCAGTGAGTGTTTGGTTTCAATTAGATATTCAATAATTGGTTACAGCAAGAACTGGGATGTCATTGATAATAAAATCTGTGATTTAATATAACTATTGATATAACTTTATTTATACACACAATATATACATGTAATGTACGTCTGGTGTGGGAATGGGATGACAAAAAAGGATGCGATTGTTGTGTATTATTATTTGATATATTGAACGAGTGTGTGGTTTGAGTCCAACACTGATTTAGGCAATTGATTGATGGACACTGTTTTTGAACCACCAGTTCATACAATCCATTATATGTTAAGTTAAGGACAGGAAATGAGTTTTGACAGTACATTACTGGGCGCTGGAGAAGCTCTCGGGGGTCTCTCTCTCCAGCCGACCAACAAAACCAACCCATGATTACTATTTACTAGAGATCCCAATCATTAGTTTTAGTTTATTTTCGTTAGAAATGCATATACGAAGTGAAGTGCAAAAAACACAACTAATAATTGATTATTGCATTCAAAATGTGAATATTATTTGGCAAAAGAAAATACAAGCGAAACAAATGATCGCAACATTTCATTAAAGCGATTACATATTCCGTACATATCATAACCAAATCGTAATTTATAATCAAAATATTAATACAAATTGCTATTCATATAGAAATTTACAAATGAATTGAATGCGAAATGAATGATAAAAACCAAAAAAACTAAATATCTTTCGTCTCTTTATTATCATTTGAAAAACAGATTACGTTGAGTGCAGTGGACGACGAGAAAGGGATAATGGATTTACTAATTCATCAGGAGGAAACAACGATGCGATTACCAAGATGATTAATCCCGGCGATAGGATCAACATTCCGTGCTCTGTAGGCCTAACACCCAGTGTTTCGGTGCAATGGCATCAAAATGGGAAACCAATTCAGTTGGTAAGTCTCTCTCCTCATCATCACTACTGATTCTACTATCAGTCGATATTATAATCATTACTACCGCTGGAAATGGACAGACTGTCTGACGGTTTGCCTTAAAACACACGTTAAAAGCCCAGTATTTAACGTATCAACCAATTCAGCGAATTCACTGATTTCGATGGATTTTCACTCCTATTTTCCACATCCCTTCCCATCCCTTGTCTGTCAATAACTCGATATTCACTGTATTAGTAGAGTATAGCATAGTATTAGTACATTTTCTATCTACTGGTGCTCTTGTCATTTGTCGTTAGGATTAAAAGCAAATTTATATAGTTTTTTCTTGTTTTAATGCATTCAAACCCTCTTTTAATAATTCAAATTGAATTTCAATTTTCGCTCAATTTTTATAATAGATTTTCCACTCTTTTATCTCTAATGTAGTGAACAATACATATATGGATAAGATATTAGGCTATAATTGATGAGAATTTAGTTCAATGTTTTTTTTCTTGTGTGCATTATATCCGATATAATCAATGAATATGTTTAGCGAAATGAGCGCCGAAAGTGATTGATCGACAAATATATATTGGCTTACATTTTGATTATTGATTAATATTATAGATATCTTTCATATTATGAAAGAAAAAGATATATTATTTGCTTTCATTCCTCTGTAGACATGTCTCTCATGTAATATATATTTTTGTTTCAATAAATATTACAGGACTTCAGCCCAACACAGAGGAGGCACTGGAACATCACGAACGACGGCGCGACAGGACTGACCATCAATCGGGTCACCAAAATAGATGAGGGGGTGTGGGAGTGCTGGGCACTCAACAGCCAGGGAAGTGTCACACATAAGGACACTGTCATGAGATTAGTTGTCACCAGTAAGTGACTAATCGTCTCTCCCTTTTCTCTCTCTCTCTCTTTCTCTCAACCCATTTCTAACGCTATTTTTGTTATTCACATCTCGTTTTTCCCTATTATCTAAATCCCATGCTTTGACTGCAATCCCACAAAAACTCATTACCCTTTCCTCTCTTTTCATTTAATCCCAAACAACAGATATACCCGAAGAGCCGTACATAGAGTTTGAGGGCAAACGACTGCCAAACCACTCGACGCTAACCATACGGGAGAATACAGTAGTGAACGTGAATTGTGTGGTGAGAGGGGCGTCGCCGCCGGTGCGGCACATGTTCTGGTATCTGCAGCACCAGAACATCACCGAAGAGAGCAAATTGCTGATGGAGTACTCGGCCGAAGAGGACATCTCGATGGCCATCAGCCTATTGACGATTAACGCCACGCAAGACTATCATAAGAAAGTGATCATATGTCAGGTGTATCACGTGTCGTGGCTTAATCCGGTCACTGCCAGTGCCTCTTTCGACATACAATGTATGTATCCATGTATTGAACACAACACGCACACTACCCGTTCCCCTATCCCTACCCCTACTGTCCCTTTTGCCTGAACCACACTCTCATTCACTCTTTCCGTTTGCCTATCTATTCATGTATTCCACGCGAATGTCTGCTCCGAAACACACAATCAAATAAAAACAAAAATAAATTAAATACAAGACTCTCTCGCAGTTGTTGTTAATGAGAATTAACGACTTATAGCGAGGAATACACTTATGTAGTCGTTATTCTGTTATATAATATCCAGAATATAATGCTTTGCTTTTTTTATTTCTTTCACAACAAACTCATTAAAGTCTAAATTTTCTTTTTGTAAGTTTCATGTGTTGTCGTATTCATTAACGCATACTTCATAAACACAGATAGTGTACAAAAAAATGTGCTGTGAATACCATTATATCATTTCTTGGCTTTCTTTCGGCACAATCACTGCGTTTTGTGTATGAATTCATATAAATAGTAAAACTTTTTTATATTGATTACAATTCAGTTGTTATTTTAACATTAATTCCGAAAACACGTAAAATCCAATCATTAATTTCAGTGTTTCGTTACACAAACATTAAAAAACAGACCTTAAATCTGTAGTAAAACCACTTCAATGAATAGGTATTAAACAGAAAAAACTAATTATATTTTCCTAACGCCCAAACAATCAATTCAATGCATGCATACAAACAGATTTGATTCACAGCACCGAATGTGAGAGAGAGAGAGAGAGAGAGAGAGAGAGAGACTGGGAGTGAAATTCAATTAATAGACTTTGGGATTCAATTATCAGCAAAAATACAAAATTAAAACACGAATTAATTAGTTTTTTCAATGATATTAACATTTTAAACACTTATTTTTCCCTATTTTTCACTCCTGTCGACCATTTGTCTAATATTCTTAGTTTTCAAACAGTATTTCAATTATTTTTCTGCTAAATAAATGATCGCTAATTACTTTTCTCTCTCCGCCACCGATGGCTATCAAAACCTCTTGGCCTCCGAAGACGTGCCCGCGTTCTCCATAACACGCGACCCGGGCTTTGGGTACCCAATACTGGAGGGAATGCCCCTATCATTGAAGTGCGATATCGAAGCCAATCCGTTGAGTGCCGCCAAATGGCACAGGGATTCAGAGCCGAGTCATTCAAACGCTAGTCTTCCGCAGATAGAGACCCAAAGCGACGGTACGCTGTATTTCGCGCACATATCAAAGGCGGACACGGGTTGGTATAAGTGCACGACTGAACACCCCTTCGGACACTTCTCGTCGTTTGGATACTATCTTAATGTTCGTAAACCCTGTAAGTTATCAATGATTTTAATGTGTTTTATTATACAGAGAGGGGAGACAACCCTCACGACCCGCTTATATCTGAAACAGTATATAAACTCTTATCGCAATTTGAAGCGCGTATATAAAACTTTTTTATTTGTTTTAAGCTCGTGTCATTTGCCTATCGCTTTAAAATGTGTATAAATTTAAAGCTCAAACATATTTCCATAAGCTTTAGAAAAACGTGACATTCGTTGAAACGACTATTTATTGTGAAAAATCATATACAATATAATACGAGACAATTATATTAGCGTCGATATCATATCTCCTGCAAAAATGGGGTTTACTTTTAGGACTTTCCTAACAATGGGACTAATAATCCGAAAAACAAAACTCCATTAATAGCGATATCATAGATAGCGGTCTCCCCTACTCTTTAGGCCATTAACTTAATACCAATTGTTTGACACATAAAAGGCTGATATAATTAAAAACCACTATTCAATCCATAGCCGAACTGCACGACTTGGACCACATATTACGGTCACCATTAGCTCCACCGCCGCTGAGCGCCGACGGGATCGGCGGTCCGGACGGCCATAAGGACAGTGAACCCAACGAAGCGGCTCTCATGAAGGCCTACGAGGCGTCCAAAGAGTCGTCGCCATACGAGTCCGCGTCAAATGTGATGCAATCGTCGGCCGGTAATCAGAGGTACGGCGAGAGAAATAGTCCGCAACCCATACAACAGCGCAAGGAATGCGCCGGAAATCATATCAATACCGGCGAACCGGTGATCGATACCATCAATCGTACGGTGAGAGCGCTGGTGGGCAGTCAGATAGCGGTGTCCGCCCGGTTCTGCTGTCAGCCCCGACCCAAAAAGGTTTACTGGATTCACCGGCACTTAGCTCTGATGCCTCAGCGCACTATTGGCCCCTATATTACGCGGGAATTAATCATGGTTTGTATATATCAGCCGACAATTTATCACGTTTTCTTAATACAATTATATTCTTAATACTAATCCCACTCTTATTGATGACTATAAAAGACAGAATTATTGATCGAAACATAAATCAATGTCTCGATTAAATTAAATGCACATTAAATGTGCGCCAATTTATTGAACAATTTATAGTCAATCAAAGTTGGAGATCAGTGTTTTGCTCGCATAGATTGCATTACTGTTTGTGTTTGTCTTTGCACTCATTGAATGCCTTAACTAAATATAATTTAATTTAATTGACAGACAAGTGATTCAATGAATTGCTTTACGTCAACGTTTGAGATAACGTCCGTAAAGCCGGAGGATTCCGGGGATATACTGTTCATCGTTATGAACCCGAAGGGTGTGGACAACGCTATGGTGTCGGTGAACGTGACGGTCGCCTCTTTCTCAGTGTCTGGAGGTATGTGTCGGTCGACTGATATATAATGTGCACTCAATTACCGTCTAATGTCTTATCCGATACTTAAACATCTCGTCCCTAACGAGCGCTGCCTTTTTTGTCGCCAAATATTGACGCTATTAAACGAGACATTAGTTTTTTTTCTCTCTCAAAAAACTTTATATTGAGTTCACATTTTAAAACCATTAATGAGTTTTTTGTCTGTATTTTCTACTAAACAACCAAATGTTTGCCTTATATTTTATGTGCAGATCTTTCGTCGACATTGTTTGCCATGAATGGAAAGACACAACACTTTGTATTATTAACGTTAATGACGATAACATCGTTGATGTGGCAAACGTTAATGTGTGCGCCTATTATGGCCACAACGATAGGGCACAGACAGCACAGACGGCCACCGCTAATGAATGCAATCGCCAGGAGCTGACGATGGCATCGGACGGACGAGTAGTGTTTGTTAAATGGGATAAATGATTGTGAAGTGTGATCGGGGAAGGGATGGGAGGGATAGACAGTGAGAGACAGAAAGTAATTCAATGAAATATATATAATATATAACGAAGAGTGAGAAGAATGAAATGGCAAATGAAGCGAAGCATTAATACATTGATATGTGATTGTAATTCAGAGTCAAAATAAAGAGGACAAGAGATGTGAGAGAGAGAACAGAGAGGAATGCCATCGAAATAATGGATTCAAACAATTTCTCTGACAATTGTTGTGATGTATTGATCAGCAAAAAGTCTTTCGACACAAACAGACAATAAAATATATATAAAGTATTCTTTTGGCTGTCAATAGACTGCGAGAATAATGAGAAGAATAGCATAAAAACAAATACAAAATTTTTGTTTCTTTGCTTTTTTATTCTCTATCGGAGTCTCTCTTTTAAAAAACATAATTCAAACAATTTTCGCTCCGAAAATCATAATAAAAAAGAGTGTTTTTTGTTATTATCTTCTCGTGTGTTGTGTTTGGGAAGTGAAGGCATACAAGAAGTGGAAGAATAAAAATAAAAAAGTAAATCAATCGAAGAAATCATATCAAAGACCGAAAGGAATGAGAAAAACGGCGAATAAATGGCTAAAGAAATGAATGAAAGGAAAATTGTTTTCACTTCATATCCGAAGAATAATATTAATTGATTTAATAAATATATATCTAATTTTGTGATCAAAACATAACACAACACAATAGTGTATAACAAATGAGAGGGAATGGCGTTCACTAAAAGTCAAACAATGAATGAAGAGATCAATGATATGGACAGCAGATGACGAAGAATAACAACTTCTGGAGACGTCAAACAGAAATAACAGAAATAGATATAAAGACATAAGTTTTTATGGCTATAGATATATAGAGAGAGGAATATTCGCGACGAGAGATGAGAAGTGATGGCAACAAAAAAGTTGTGATTCAAAAGCAAGAGAAGCATAACTGAGCAGAAAAACTGATGAAACGATTCTCAAAAACTATAACAACAGCTGCGATATTAACGAAGTATTATATAAGGAGTTATAGATATATATTTCATATAAGAGTTGTTGTGTCGACTATCAAAGCCCTCAACCAATTCCTCACATCATCTCTCGTTTTGTGTGTGTTTTTTGCACTGAAATTGAAAACCAAAAGTTTTTTCGGGGATTAGTTTCTAAAACTCTGCGGCCATTCATATCGAGCCATTGAATTGGAGGCACACATGAAAAGCCATGACTTAACCAACACAAGTCTATACCCTTTTGATCCTATAGACCATCGCCTAAACTCGCCATAACTTTTACTGCCAAGAATTTGTGCTCAAAAACAACTACACATTACAATCAATACTTAAAATTACAATTCCTTAACAAGAATTGCAAAGCAAAATAAAAACTAATATATTGTGCACTGAATTCATGCACAAAAATATTTCGCCCATAATATCAAAGAATATATAAGAAGAAGAAGAATATATAATAAAACACAATCGACTTATATATTCAGTGCTACGATATTTTAGTTGTGTTTTTTCTGTTTCTCCCAATAAAACACACTTTTATTGCGCAAACAAATGAGTTTTTGGCTGAAAAATATGATTAAAATTTTTTATGCAGTTTTGTTTTATGGTTTTATAGTTTCCTTTCCAGAAATATATAGCGATATATATTTCTTTGGCTTTTGATTTGCATAAAAGTTAATGTCTTCATAGACTTGTTTGAGAAGCCGTTTATCACATGAATTATACGCTTATTACTGAATAGCCATAGGAAGTGATGCCAAATATTTGAAATATACTATTTTCACTGTTATTTTGAAGTAAAGTTCAGTATAAGTAAGAAAACAAAAAACAAAACCGATTGCCAAACAATATGCGCTTAAATGTCAAGTATTTTATTACTTGCAATAAAATACACCGAAAATGAGATTTTAATAAATACATGAAATTAAAGTGTTTTCTGCACTCGAAATATAGTTATCAATGGATAATAATATATACGGAAAACTGTTTTGATATAAATATATAAATAAAACCTTTTTTGTAAATATTTGTTTTTAATTGTCATTCTTTTGAATTATTTCCTCTTCTTTTGTACATAAATTGTTGATAATATTTATGATTAAAATATAAATATATTGAATAAAACATGTTTTGAGATAATTGAAATTTGTCATTTTATTTCTCATATAATATTTGTGACTCTTTAACCCTTATGTTTGCCATTTTATCTATAAATTAGCGATAATTTACTGTTAATCCTCTTATTATAAGTGTTTAGTTATTCAATGAAATATTTAAAAAGATTGTGAGACAAGAATTATGGCTAAGAATAAACTAAAAATGAACTAAATTTTGTGTTAATTATTGAATAAAATCTCATCCAATATTTAAAACTACTTGATTTAAAACAATTTTCTAAACTCTTGTGTGAAATATCTATAAATTTCTAAACAATAAGTTATATTAAAATTGCAATCTCGTAAATATTAATTGATATCGAAATGATGTCATAACAGTAAATAAGAATAAATAATAAATAGCATGGTTACATTATTATTCACTTATTTTCCCTGTGGTATAGTTCAAAAAATCTACTCAAATATTAAAATCTGGTTTTATAGAAACAATTAAATGTAATTTAAATTATTCACTAAATTATGTATTAGTTGTAAACATGTAAAACAGCACAAAACGTAAAATACATTATAAATTATTAATAATAGAAAATTAATGTCTGTATTAAAAATATAAATAAAATATTAGTGATTAAACTAACAATCCATAGACCAGAAACCAGACATTCCTGAGTCTGACATTATTAAGCACTTTATTTCACAATATTTTTCTTAATTTAAATCAAATTCATTAACTATTGCATGAAATATAAGAAAATATCATTATGAAAATTCTAGAATATAGAATATACATGTATGGCTACACATTCATGTATTATTCACACGTATTGTCTAATTATTAGATTATGAGTAAAGCATTGACTTTTAGGTGACAAAAACCAGTCTT